>JAQGAE010000160.1:0-51115 GCA_034696685.1 Julus scandinavius | reverse complement strand
AATTATGAAGATCTATAGGATATATCTTATAGGATAAACCAAGGATTCTTAAGTGATTAATTGATATGAATAAAATAGCATTAAACTACATTATGTTAGCTTCCTTTTTAGATGCCTGAGGAGCTGATTGATCAATTATTTTGAAAACAAGATTATCAGATTAAAATTTGATTTTTTTTATCTATTGAATTTTGTTCTATTTCCAAGGAATAGTTTTAGGATTTTAGATATTTTTTTCTTCTCAAACTTGCTTTTCATTTTCACCTTTTGAGCAATTTAGTGATTTATTCTGAATTAAGTGTCAAGTTTGCATATTTAAGGCCATCGGTAATATAGGACATAACTGGTAGTTGTGGCATAATTTTAAATGTGTACTAGGCCTTCACGTACACATTGTGTAGCATTTGAGTTAGTGGTGGTATTTTCTTAATATCACTCGTTTGTTGCACCTAGGATTTAATTCGGTATATTTAAAAATGAAGTGGGTTTTGATCACTTCCGTTAATGTCGCTTGCAAACTTGAGTATTTTTTGGAGGGAAAATTGCGGTTTTGCTGCATAGAGGACGAGTTAGAACCTTAATTTGATCCAGTTTATTCATATCACGCATTCTCTAAATTATATTTCGAAATGTGGAAGGAAAAGCGATAACATGAATAATAAATATATGAGGGGGGAAAGTCAGAAGGTAACATTCTCTATTTTATCCCCATCATACTTTGACTAATGTCAATTGCCCTAAAACCACAGGAGGCTCCTCCCAAGACGGCCATGAGTAGTGTTATGAAGAGCTATATAGTCATCTTTATAATACTGGCTTACAACGTTGTATGGAGTGGAGTTGGTGCATGTAATGTACATGTAATGTAATTTTTCTTCTTCATTGTAACAAAAAATGAGGCAGGGTATTTTCTGATTTCCCCTCGTTGTAAACTATTTTAATAGAAAAGCAGAACTAGACGTTATCTTGAGAAAATAATGGAATAAAAATAGCATTAATAATTTGTAAGCCCAAAGTCTGGTGAAATTAAAATTTCACGAAAAATCACACACGCATATTCTGTAATTGGTTAAACGTGCAAAAGCTGCTCTAATGCAATCATCACAGCTGCATATAAATGTCTTCAAATTAAAAGTGGATTGAAGAAACATTTGGAAATGCAGTTCGCATACAATTGCAATCAAAATGTGGGCATCTTTCCATCTAGCATTACAGTATAGTGACTAGTTCAACCTTGCCTTTTTCCAATGATGTGTAATGTTATGGTCTGTGCCTCTCTTCTCCCAAGACGTCCTTCTTCCATCCCCTGAGATGGCTGTAATTGCTACTTGTGCTCTTTAATATTACGTTTCGGTCCTTCGGTTACATCATAAAATGGCTTTTTTAATGCAAAGGATGTGAACGAGGGTGATGCGTTACGTGCATTTTGCAGAAAATTACATCGCTATCCTCCACTTAATACTTGAATAAGAAAAGTTTTATGTGTGAGCAATTATCAAGATAATTTTTTTTTCACTCTTTGTGAATTAAAGCAAACATTAGCAAATGTAAGGGTATATGGCAATAAGCACATATTTTCGATAATAACAAAAACTCCATCCACAAATAAAAATGTGATGCATCATGCTAGAAAATGATAGCTGCTAGCAAGGATGAAACCTGTTTTTTTTGTCCATTTAGTCAATTTTATTTCGAGTTGCATTACTGTTATTGCTCTTTTATGAGCGCTTAAATAAACGCATGTAATTTGAAGTAAGGGAGAACCCATCTCAGCAATTTTCCATTGTCATTGTGATCCGGATCTTATATTTTTTTATTATCTCCTCAAAAATGGTCTATTCGTGTACTGTTTGTCTTCTTTTCATTCCTTCCTAGCCATGTTACCTCTAGGAAATTGGCGTTTGCAATTGGCGTTGCTGAAAAACGCAACACGCTCTAGTCCATTGTCTGGAATTAAGCTTGATGCTTGGTATCTTTTTTTCCCAATGGCTGACTTACCAAACGCCTGTCGTCTATTATCCAAGCTCATTGTGATATAAGCTGACCGCTACACAACTGAACAAGGTTGTGGTTTACAACCTTTGAAAAAGAGAACCAAGTATCAAGCTTAATTCAAGCTGTTTTTCCGCTTACATACTTTAACAAATACCCCAACGTGCTAAACACCATATATACAAGTACGTGCAATACTGTGTTTGAAGGCGCAGGAAGTTGTCCAAAAAGGACACTTACTTTTTCCTGTATCTTGTAAAGGCGCATCTCCAACCAAGACGTACATACACGTTTTAACAAACATATGCAGAAAAGTTTGCCCTCCGGGTTTGTTTCAGCCGCCATTTTATAAATACCAAAATTTTACAGCTATTAAAGACATTTTAAATGTCTTTAATTTGCATAAAGACATTGAACAATTTTGATATTTACAAAATGGCGGCTGAAACAAACCTGGATGGCAAACTTTTTTTTGTGCATATGTTTGTAAAAACGTTTATGAACGTACAATGTACGTCTTGGTGGAGATGCGCCTTAAGCCGGGTCTCCACCAAGACGTACATGTACGTATAAACACGTTTTTACAAACATGTGCAAAAAAGTTTCCCCACCGGGTTTGTTTCAGCCGTCGTTTTGTAAATATATGTAAATATCAAAATTGTGCACCTATTAAATGTCTTTAATAGCTGTACAATTTTGATATGTACATATATTTAAAAAATAACGGCTGATCGAAACAAACCCGGAGGGCAAACTTTTTTGCATATGTTTGTAAAAACGTGATTATACGTACATGTACGTCTTGGTGGAGACCCGGCTTTAAGTGAAGGATATACCTAATTTTATATCATTGATGGAATTCGAATTTCTTGACAATGCTACAGGTTTGCATTTACATTACTGTGGACAGATCAGTGGTATTACAAGCCAAATTATTAATTTTAGAAAATAATGAAATGCATAATGTGAATCGGTTCAAGCTCGAGTGTAATGGAGCAGGTGATTCAGTGAAAGTACATTAAAATGGTTCTGTAATATTGATTTATAGGATGATTTGGGGATTATTTGCATACTTATATCCATTATGCTGCGCTTCTCCACAATTTACTGTATATACTTGGATTCGGAGGATTATTCGTAATAGGAAGGTCTTTCGAAATACTATATTACTTTACGGTTGAGATAAAGCCATGCCATAAATTTTGCAATAATCATCCTTTTTGTAAATCTCTTTTCCAGTAATTTTTAAAAAAATGTGGAAAACTGGATGAGATAGACTGTTGAAGTAGTGTGTGTGTAGATTGAATACAGATGAGCATGATGGCAACCCGCTCTCTACTTATCATTGTTGCATAAAATCGCTCATTAGCCTCACTTGATATCTGTATCCCAGTGACACGACTCATTTAATATTTAAACTGCCACATTATTCCGGGCAATTAGATTTAATCTTAATTTTCATCATTTGACTTGAAAGTACCGGATAACACTTTCCAAGCTCGACATGATGATTTTCTCGAGAGGAAAGCTCATATTATCAAGGTTTTTTTTCCGGAAAAAAAAATTGCTTTACCTTGTATCTATCAACTAAAACGCATGATTAACTTCATGAACCACATTTTAAAGTTATTACAGATTATAAGTAAAGCAATTGGTATTTTTAAAGTTTATCCCAAACAGGCTTTTATATAATAGCAAGCGTTAACCCTTTCACCTTAAGGTAATGTGGTCGAGCTAGAATTTTTATAATTACAGGAAATACGTGAGAACATAATTTGAGAAAATGAAATCATCAGGTCAGATCGGTTTTTAACCTTAACATGATTTCCACTGTTTTAGCACATTTCTTGAGCTCTATTTTTTTACACCCTTGCCAGAGAAAATGAGTTTGACCTATAACAAGTTTTACTTTGGAATTGTACGGTGTTAAATCATTAAGTTCATTTCAATTTCTGCGTTTTTCAAGTAATTATGGGTTGTATACGTCTAACAGTTAGCACGCAAGGTTTTAAGATGGCAACACATGATGTGATCTTGAAATTTTGCGTTTGTTTGAACCACGCAATGTATACATAATATTAGACGAAACAAACAGTACATTGATTTACTTTTCAGTCTACAATTATTGTAAAATCAATATAATATCCATAAATTTTAATGATTTTTTCTATACCAAAATTGAATTCATTTTACCAAAACGTTTCTTCTTTAATTTCAATCAATAATTTCATCTGTTCAATCAATCCTCTGTTTACTATGTACTTTTGTCTATGAAATTGGCAGTTGACTTTGAATCTATCATGGTTTTTTCCTACGTCTTCTGTTGAAGATAGCTTTACAAATATCGATGCCTGTTTATAATATAAGTTTCTTGGATTTCTTAAGAACTAAATATAACATTTTTAAAAAAGAATGTCGATGCTTTTATACTATAGTATCACATAACCAGGAATGCTATTGCATGGTATACATGAAAGAGGATTTAGTTGTCATCAAAAAGAATTTTTATCAAACAAAACTATTTCATAAGATATTTCATTCAATCATCTATAGCTTTTTCTCTCTCTCTATATATATATTTCCTCTTTGTACTGTTATGTACATGTTTATCCATGCTATTTTTGACGTTTTAAGAATTTCGTATTGAATTTCAATGTCAGTGATTGATCCAGAACTGATACTTACCGTTTCTTTTGTTTTTTTGCAATCGTTAGGTTGGTTGGAACCAATGTTGGATCGCATTGCTCGTAATTGGACGACAGTGGTATGCCCTGTTATTGACGTCATTGACGATAACACCCTGGAATATCTTCACCGTGATGCATCGGGGACCAACGTTGGAGGATTTGATTGGAACCTACAGTTTAATTGGCATGGCGTCCCCGAAAGGGAAAAGAAGAGGAGAACCCATGCTTCTGATCCAGTCTGGTAAGTGTTTGGGAAATGTTTCGGTAAATGTTATGTTTTACTATTTAAATTTAAATTGTTGATCAATATGGCCGCACCCATCTACTCCAGGAACGGCCATATTGGAAATGCAATATACTTAAGTGTCATAGTAAGGGTAATTGCAAACAGAGTTATCACGTACAAATGCGGTATAATTACTCAAGCCAACAAAATTTATACAAAAATATAATTGAAAAACTCCATATATATATTTATATAGTCATATGCGCATACCCTAAACACATGTGTAGGGTTGTCTTAACTCATAGCAACCATCGCAAAAACGTCCACGTGTGAAAGCACTCAGAAATTACAATAGTTTGCCAGAATTTAGAAAATGAAATTATCTATCTTTTTCATATTGCAAATTTAATATTCTTGATGGTAATTATGTAATTAAATTACAATACGCCTTAATGCATTTCTATATTGACCTTATCGTGATTCACTTAAGTCATTATGTCCAAATTCGATATCTGCTCGTGCCTGTGACAAAGTAAGCGCAGTTGCACACGAATTTTTAACATAATGCGACACTTGTTCTTCTATGCTAAAGTTTTTAGCTATTGCTGCAACGCTGTTAAGTTTAATTGACTTTTCATGTTCAATTTGCGTGCGCGCCAACTGTTTGGAACACTAAGAAGCCATGCATATTCGCAAGAGACAAGGAGGAGGGAATGTCGCCATAGAGAAGTATTCACACGAATGCATTCAAAACAATCCTCAGATTTATTCCAAAAATCTCCACTGTATTCCCAAGATGGTCCATAAATTGGAAAAAATCATAACATCAGATGTCAAAGCTCAAGTTGAGTTAGTGCTGATTTTCAATTTTCTCCTTCTAGGAGATTGTTTTCCTCTGAAAGAAATTGTTTCTGAAAGAAAGGAAGAAAAAAACACGTTATTTGTCTACTCTATCTAGACGATATGGCAGGCATAAATCCAAAGGCTGAGGTCCTTTTTTTTCTTGGGTGGGATTTAATTGCGAATGGTCAGCTTAAACGAGCAATTTTTCATTTAAGCATCATTGCATCATCCCTCCTGCAAGAGAGCAGCGGTTTTATTTGTAAACTTGGTGGTGTTATGTGGTGTGTCTGCAATGGTCAGTTTATGGTTTCACCTTTCCGCTCGAGCACTTTTCCCTCGGCCTGCGATTACATGCTAGCTGTCTTGTGAGTAATGAAGTGAACTTCTCCCAAAAGCGAACACCACAGTTTATCACCACCGAGGCTCTGGCGAAATCCAATTGCTTATTTTCAAGCCCACTCTAGCTATCACGTTTGATGTAATTTCTCCTGGCTTCACCTTTTTTAAAGGTGTTTGCCAATCACAGGACTCTTGCGTGCGTTTACGAGACCGAAATGAAGAAAATGTGCAATGTCAGGTGGAATTGAGCGTGCAAAATTCGTTAAGCTCGGATGTCGAAGGCTGGAATTGTGACATAATGTCCACTCGAGTGGATTTTGTTGTTTCATTTAGATGTATTAGTTTATGGCAGCGTAGATCAGTGGAACGCATTGATAACCCATCTTACTCAGTTGTATTGGACACTAGGTTTCGCGTGTAATTATACTTAAAAGTAACCTATGAGCGATGTGGTTGATGGTCAATTACTTTTACTTGTAATGTGGCTGCACTGAAACCTTGGGCATGCTATCCAACAGTGTTTCATCATCAGGAAATGCCCACAGCAAGTGTACATTGTGCAAAGACAGGGAGTAGATAAAATGAGGTTCTACATTTATTTCTTAATATGATGCTGGATCCCCAATTACATTTCAACGCAGCTACAATCCTTCTTTGAATGGAATAAAATTTTTATTCATTTTTGATAAATCATCTGATGTAGCATTCATGTACAAACTGATGCATCATTTTATCAATTGCAACACGAGTTAACCGCAATTATGTTTTTTTAAAAAATATTTAATAAAACTGTAACACAAAATTTTCGTTAACTTTTTTTTGTGTTATTAATCGCATGATTATCCATTTTTTATTTTTCAAATTTACATACTTTAATGTAGAGTTTAATGATTCACTACTCAGTGTTTTACATAGTGAGTACCTCAGTACTCAGTTTGAACTGTGTTGTATCGTTGCATTATTCGATACAATTTTGGTTTATAATTTACAGAAAAATTTATAATGGCTGATACAAAATATCACTTTTCATCGAAACTAAATTCAATCATAAATATTTGTGTTTTTATTTTAAAACGTTTAATCTTGAAATTTATAACAAATTGGCTGTTGTGAATTCTTGATACTAAAGGTGCATGTGTACCAAAGAAATTGCATCTGAAACTTAGGGTTCCGCCGGGGTTAGAAGTTTTGAAGACCTTATATTTGTTAGGTCAGTGCTGTTATATAGACTACTTAGATTTGTTTGAGGAAATTTCTCTATTTGCATTCTTTTTTAAAAAATTGCAGACAAACATGCCAGTGAATTTCTCTGAGCAGTGCATATGAAGTAGACTTAATTCATATTGTCATAAATTTTAAGCAGCTGCTTTTACACCAGTCATTGCTCAAGCCGATTAATTTAATTGGTTATACACTTTGCTGTCAAGGATTCCTTGAAGTTTATTCACGCAGTCCGATACTTCTAGGAAATCTGTAAATCATGTTAGTTAGTTCATGCGGATGAAATGTCTTTGCGTCGAATATAATCCATGTTGAAAAACTTTTCACATGTTATCTCTGTATTACACTTTCAACTCGTGTTAAAATCGGAAACGTTTTGATTTGGAATGTGGCTTAGGGCACCATTTCGATTAATTTGGCAACGTCAACCTCTAATTAAAATCCAAGACAATAATCCTACCGATCTGATCCAATGCCTTGTTGCGGTTTCTTGTTGACCTGCCCCTTTGATTCGCTTTCTGGTATATGCAGAATCGACGAAGATGTCGAATAATTCAGAGGTAATGGCTTTGTTATCTTGATGGCGAAGGAGAATGGGTCAGTCTTCCGATGCATAAATTTTCACCGGTCGATACGCCGTTGCGGCAATTTTGATTGTTGTTCCTATAAAGATACCCATCAAAGTGTTGGTGTGTACGTGTCTGTGTCTAGTACACGTGGCTGCTGCAGAGACTGATGTCCTTTGGGGAAAAAAGCTCCCTATTAAAACGCTATTGCATTTGCGTTCAGCTTCTGATATATTTGGCCCTCGTCCGTTCCTTGGCCCCAAGCTCCCTTTTTCATCGATGTTGCAGTGATAAATTACCTTTGCTGGTGTTTGTTTTAAAATTTCTTGGGAATGCGCTTCTCTTATAAATAGGTCGAGATAAATCTTGTGCAGATTTCGCTTAGAATAGTAGGCCTAATGATGAAATATTTATGCCCTAGCGCAGTCCCGAGTGGGCATTTATTTAAGCCGTCCTGGCTTTTGTTTAAATGTAATTGGATGTGTCTGAAATACGGCACCGAGTGTGCAATACCGTTATTTAAATTTCTTTCGATTTCTTGCACGCGTCATTAAAAAAAAAACGACGAGGCACAGCAGTTAATTCTAACAACTTCTAAGAGGAATTATTAAGCTGATCTAGTTTATGACTGTCTGATGCACCGTGATATTTATATGCATATTTTAATAATTAAAATGGCAAAATATTTTACCAATCTGATTGATCTTACCATAGGGTGCTATCAAAAAGTTGAATTTTTGCTGATGCCTTCTATATTTATAATCTTAGTTTACATTTTAAAATTTTAGAATAGAACAACTGCAAAGAGTTCATACAGTTGAATCTATATGAAATCCTTATATTTTTTTTTTAAATTTTTGCTTGCTTAAATTTAAATAACACTGCTAGTCACCCTAATGGAACGAAATTTGCATGTAAACTGATAGTAAACTGGTAATAAACTAATGATCTGAGGTTACTGCATGCTAATGACAAATAAGACTACAACTGCAAGTACAAATTATTGAATATTTGTTCCAAATACAGCAAATTTATACATGTAATCTTGCAACTGTTCGGTATTCAGCTATTTCCATAAGTATGGCCCTTTGGAATGTACGAAAACGGTGGCGCCATCTGTGTTGCGTACTATCAATCTTTATGTGCGAATCATTTTTAAGGCAACACCAGTTTCCATGAACGAACGTGCGGTACTTTTGAATTATGAACCTCTGTCAGTGATTGATTTGAAATTCTTCAGCTTCATAAAATCCCGACTCACTTGACTCGCTCAGGGATTTACATAAAATTGGCCTCATTTCTAAATGGATGACGTATAGTGTTAAATATATTTCTACATCAATTGCAGTGCTGCCACCGAAGCATGCATTCATTCGTCGTCTGTGCATTTCTTTCACTGCACGCACCGTGCAATTTTATCTCCCAGAAACAAGTTTGAAAAGTCAATGTTATGAAATCTTAACTTTTGACTGGAAATGTATAAATGTGTATGGGGTTATCTGATCGTATGGCGGGAATAAGCCCTTGCCAGAGCTCTGTGGGGGCTACCTGTAAGCCTTTCTTTGGATTTTTCATGCGTTACAAGAGTCGATGCTTGGTTGCAATAGGGATTAAGAGTTATAAAACAGGTCGACTCCAATTACGTTCCGCCCGTAAGACTTTTATTTGAATCCCGACGCTGAACACCGAGCTTTTTTTTTATTTTTCGTGCCAAGAGATCTGTTCCACTTCATAGATCCATACAGACTGCATATTTTTCCTCCAAGACCATATAGACCTATATGCATAAAGAGCATCGGTGGAGAAATTGAGATATGCACTTTCCCTCTTTTTTATTTTAGTTTTTTTTTTGTAAAAAAAAGTCTTTGGAAAAGGGACAAGACGGTAATAAAAATCAATGCTTGAAGATGTATTGTTATAGGGCTGCTGCTCGCCATGACGCACGACGTGGCATAGACTATATAAAGGAAAATCAGATTACAAAAATCAAATTGGGCCTTCCTGTTTGCTCCGGCAAGCCCATAAAGCTGCTCACTAAAGGGATTTGCTTGTTGCGTCTTGTGGGTCCAAGAAACATTCGTTAGGCAAATTGCACGTAAGAACAATTTAATCAGTTTTTATTTAAGGTTTTCCCCACGGCTCTTTCGAGAAGTTTTACAATTCCTTTTTGCCCAACTTGTTGTGGAATTCGAAAGGGTTTGGCCAAATCCTTAATTTACCTTTGCTGTTCTAGCTCTTACAAACAGCTGTGACAGTGTTACTTGTTACCACTTTTTAGTCGTCGTCAAATTGGTGGCTTGTAGCCTTAGTGACAATGTCTATGGTATTCCTGGGACATTCCATCTTTCAATGTAAATCATATCGAAGTTTTTTTTGGGGGTGTCTGTTTATCTTCATAGGTCTTTAGAAAATTTCTGTAGGTCAAATGCATTGTTTTGCATTACTGTTAAAACTCTACGACATTGTGTGCAGTGTTTGCTTGTGTTTAATTGAAGTAATTGCCAAGGTTTGTCCATGGTCTTCCGTCCAGATTTTCTCTTGTGCATTACGCTGAACGTTTTCTTTGATGCAAGATGTGGCATTGCAGATAGAAGCAGTAGGAATAGTGTTTTCTTTCCCTTTTGTTGCTAAATTTTCAACTAAAAGGATGTCGTGAGTTTTGTATAATGACATCTAAGGTAAATTTGCACTCGTTATGAAATGGATGCTAGACTGGGATGTAGGCCATGTCTGTATGAAAGGTGACTAGATCGTTGTTGCTATTTAGAGCTCAGTATACTCTTTTTTTCAAACACTATTCTCTAATTTGCTTTTTTAAATCCATTTAAAATATGCTCTTTGTAGCATAACTTGCTTTTCAAGTAATTTTAGTTTGCTTTTGTACCAAATAATCGCAAATCGCAGGCAAAGTGGATGAATGGAATATCTGGATATATGGCAAGGCCTCTTTCTACATGTATATTTACATGAGCCGGAAATAGACGGAGGCCATGTCTTTTGTGTGTATACAGTGTTTTTTTCATTTTCAGCACATTTCTCTCCTCATTGCCCCCAAACGTGGGGTGGTTGTGATGGATGACGTGGCTAATACATGTAAACGTAGGGAGGGAAGAGTCATGCTTTGGCAATGCTGCTTGCTTGCCGCCTTATTAACTTAAGTATTTTTTAAGCTTTTATAAAGATATCGATCGTGTGCATTGGCAGCAGCATCCAATACGTATACATGCATTAGGTAGTTTCATCATAAATCTTTATAGGCGTAGTCTACTAATTTAATGTCATGGTGGTGACATATCCCGTGCCCTCTTGAGATGTTCTTCATGTTAGAAGCAATTCAAATAACTCAATTCTGATTGGCAATTTTCACGTTGTCGGCTCGCCTTTTGATTTTACACGGTTACTACTTCTGTTGGATGTTTTTCTTTTTCTATGGGAATTATAGGAGAGTTTACTAATTAAGTAAATCTAATTGAGGTAGGGAGTTGAATTTCATTGGAGATATGCATTCGATATGTACACGTTTGAAATCGAACACGTAGTTAGCTTAAGCTTTAATTGGCTACGGATAAGTACCCATTTCTAATGCAATTAATGTCACTGGATAAAAAAGATTTTTTGTGGATTGTTCTGTGTTTTTGCTTTTGTTAGGATTGTCTTGACTATATTTCAACATGTCAAGATACTGCATTCTTTATCTCTCAGCAAATATTTGCAATCTTTTCAGAAAGCTTTCTAATTTCTTTTAATGTGTATTCTGTTTGACTTTGTCAGGATGGTTGCTTTTTTTGGTAGTGTTTGGTTGTGAGATTATACCATTGTCGCTTTCAAATAGGCACGGGAATGCTATGATTAAAATGAATGAAAAGAAAATGATCACACACACTTTATGTACAAATTCTAGTTATTTTTTTTACATTTTGTACATCACTGTTTATAAAATCAAGTAACATTATTGAAGCGTTTAACTTTCAACATTACTTCATAACATCTTTGTCATCATGGATCAATGTTGATCCAACTGACAATCGTTGTTTTTTTCAGAAATGATTATTTGAAGTTCAAATTACTATAATGATCACACTAATTAGATAACTTTTTAGACGGTTGTAACGTGATGGTTATTGAGATTGTAGAACAGAATTTTATTCAAAGAGTGAAACCTTATATAATCCAGGCAAGAAGTAAAATAATTTAACCAAATTTTGTATCAAGGCTCCTTCTGTTCCTTCTGGATCACACAAAAATAAAGTATTTAGCTTCAATATGATGGGTTTGGACATTTCATAAGTTAGCAAGGATTTTGTCGGCTATTATCATTTTGTGAGCTCGGTGCCTCTTATGATTTTTCATTACTTTTCTTTTCATTGCAGGTCTCCGACAATGGCTGGTGGATTATTTTCCATCGATCGAAAATATTTCGAGCATTTGGGGACATATGACAGTGGCTTCGATATATGGGGAGGCGAAAATTTGGAGCTTTCATTTAAGGTAAGTCTCTCGGGGAAATATTTCATATTGTACCATCGTGACAAGTTTCATTGAGTACAAGACAACTTTAATTAGTCAGTAGTTATGCATGTCAAGAAATTGTCAACTGCAGTTCATTCCACCTAACTTTTGATCCAATGCTTTTGGGGCTTCTGTTGCCATTATGTTTATGCTCGACGCATCTGCTGATGTGGGGTGCCAGTCTGACAGTTGATCAATACTTTGTGCAAGTTTGCAATTTTCGGGCTAATGGCACATCTCTTCAGGGGACAAATTCTGTCCAAGTGCATCTTTTGAATCGTATATATTTTTAAAATTGATGCGTCCAACTAGATGATGACAGCCCGGTGTGATGCTATGATGCAAAAAAAAATATGAAACTTATTTTTCCATCGTTTCTCAAACGTTGTCCATGCACTTTTGAAAGGATAATATTTACGTTTAGGTGAAGTGTTTACTACATTTTTTGCCATATTTCTTTTCTCATGTACATTCACGGAAATGTTGAGAATATTTGAATTGGCCATATGAATTGGTACATAAAGTTAAGTAGCTACCACTGTACTATTGAAAACTTTGAATTATATTGAAAATATGCATGCTATGATTTGTATCAAGATTATAATCTTTGACATTTTCCTCATCCAGAAATTCTCCAATCCTAACTCGGTATATGGAATGATCAAATTGAAATACTGATTATAGATTACATATACTTTAGGGAATTAAATCGCGTAATTTAGAAATGCATGTGTGCTTTGCAGAAGTTTTCCTAGACTTCTTTCCAAATGTAAGTACTTTAATCATCAAAAGATACGAGTGTTATACCAGCGCTCTGATACATGTAGAATATATAATGCACGATTACATATTTTGCATAAAAGTAGGCCCATTTTGAATTCAACAGGTTGAAATTAATGCATTCATTTCTCACTGTCAGGTTCGAAAAGAACAAAGAAAGAACAGGCACTCCTAGAAGTATAATAAAACCCAAATTCCAACAATGATAGAAATTTATAAAATATTAAAAACCGTCCACGTATACGATAACAAGTCATTGTTCAATTTTTGTCACACTTGAGCACTTTTTCTGAGGTTATGTATAGACGGTTCGTAAACTTAATTCCACGGGGCCGTATTGCGGTTAAGCAATTCCTGTTCCAAATTCGCAGCGGCAATATATTCATTTGATATTGATTATTTTCCACTGCCGTTAGGAAATTCATATATACGACGGCATATAAAGGATGAACGTCTTTTGATAGCCGCATATTCAACCTAATCGAATGATACGAAATTGCTGCATGTTTGAGATAAGGGATGTATTTTGCCCAATAAAGATGCATCTTTTAGTGCTGCCGCCATTTTTAAATTCTTTTCTTATTCCCGGGACCCATCCTCTTTTTTTCATTCTGTACAATTGCAGGTCAGTGGAGGCAATTTCAACAAAACTAGATTTGAACTGTTTTCAAATGAGAAAGTACTGCATATCATTTAAGCTTTGGCTTTTCTTGAAATTTTGATAAGGATATACAGGAAAAACGATAGACCCAATGGGCAAGTTTTATGTAGTATTCAATTACTATACATGTTAATACAGAATGCTTTTTTTTTGCTGGTGATATTATGTCTACGATTTTAGTTGCCAATTCAAGATTATCTTTAATATACATGTAGTGGTTATGGATTTTTGCTGGATATTGCTCGTCTTTTGATAATATCTATTTTGCGATTTTTTTTTTTTTTTTTTTTTTTTTCCACGAAATCATTTTTCTAAATAGTATACACACAAAAAAATTTCTTTCAGCAAAAATCCAATTACCATTTACCTGTAAAAATGCATCCAATTACAAGATTGTACAAGTATTTGCACCAGAATAAGTTTAACTGCATTCTGAAAGTCATGAGTCCACCAGATGTGAGGGCTGTAAGGAAGAATTTCAGGGGTCACATAAGTCGTGTAGGGTCACACATTGTCGTGCAACATGCAGACACACTCGACAGTGATCCACAGCACTTGTCTTGATTTCTTGATACAGGCGTTCCAAAGTGGAACCATTGCCGTATAATCAACGTATTCGATCAGTAATGGACCCCCACGATATGTCAACATGCCTTTCCAGCACAGATGACATTCTTGACCTTCTTTGGGGGTGGCGAATCAGGATGCTCTCCCACTGTAGACTTTGCTATCATGTAGCAAGCAGGAGATTTATACCATGATCGTTTATCATTGGGACTGTTTTCATATAAACGCAAAGTTTCTTTATTTGACTCGCCTTTGTAAATGGATTAATATTATCCTAAAAAAGTTTCTTATTCTTCAGCTAGACTGGGAATTGCTATATCGGGTACTACATATTTTTTTTTGCATTTCTAGGTAAAGGTCGAATGTATGAAAAAAAAAAAAGATTTTTACCAAAATCCGTAATATTGCTTTTAAACGACTAGCTTCCACACATAGAAGAAGCTTAGCATAAATAGTAGGAATCAATGCAGAGATAACTTTCTTCGTAATGCCCGAATAAAAAATCCTCGTTAAATTAAAACGAAACTGGATTTGCTCGAATAAGCCCACGGATCAGATATAATAATATTATATGGTCGCTCCCATTTCGAGACAGATTTTCCTAAAATTGAATTTCCTTCAACTTCCAGTAAGTTTCTAGAAAAGGGAAGGCAAGTTTAATGGTGTTTTACGTTTGGTTCATGCACCTCTCCTTGGAAAGTGCAATTTCTCGATAGCTTTACGAGCTTTTTGAGCTTTCTTAAGCGGATTCGACATCTTCTTTCAATCTTTTGATTTTTTTTCCTTCTTCTGCTACTTCTTCGTTCTACCAAGAAGTGGAGCGGAGCTAAATTCGTTAATCCCGTTACTTTTGGACATCAGCGCGAAAAGCAGGTTTTTTTATATATATATTTTCAATGCCGGCGATTGGGCGTTACGCGTAAGAATTCTGTCAGTTTTAACAAACTTAATAACCGAAAAGCTGTAATAAATAAACAGCCTTGGGCATCAAAGATCTAATTCCCGAAACGTTCGTCCCGTGATCTCAATTTCTCATGAGGCTTTTTTCCCTTCTCCTCCTCTTCCTCCTCCACCTCCTCCTCCTTCTTCTTCTACGTATATATGCTGCATAATGAAGCAGAAATATGCATGGGATCAGTTTGTACGCATTCATAAAGCGTACAAAGATAAACCGTGTCATTTATATAAAGTTTATACAAGGTTCTATCTCTCTCTCTCTTTCTTGGTTTTCTATCTAAGGCGGCTTTTGAGGCTAAGGATGTCTGCCGTGCTAAAATAACTCTTGCCATTAAACTTGTCTCTCCCTCCCATTGTCCAATTCCAATGCGTATCCATCATACGACTAAATGGATCATTTAATATCTGGATTGCGCACTGCTAGCTTTTCCATTAGTCTACTTTTGTAGGCTTATTATTTTAATGCAATCAGAATTACTGGATAGATGCGCACATTAACTTATTTTACATTTCAATTTGAATGACAAAGAAGCGGCTGAAGACCCGCTCAAAGAACATACATCAACTTGTTATCAGATACTCTAGATAACACTTAAAGTGCCTGTAAAAATTTGCTAGATGCTTCTACTGCACGTAATCCGTGTTGCCCCTAGAATTTCCAAAAAGAGTTTTTTGGTGTGTCAGGACATGAAGAACTGCAGAAAAATGAAGGAATGGAAGGTGAAAGCTAAAGTTTTAATCCTAGTTCCATTTTGCACTTTGATCCCCGGTCTTTGAAATATGCTTATCTCTGCTGCATTTGTCCAAAACAGGCTAAGAAGATTAGCTAGGGCTTAATCGACCATGCTTATAGCAAAAACAAGCATTTATACATTAGTTTTGTAATTTTGAAGTTGTTTATAAGCTATGTTAAAATAAAATTACTACCAGTACTTGAACTAAGATTGAAGGCTTTTTATGCCTGTCAATTACAACACCTTGATGCATGGTAATTCATTTCACTGTGGCCGAATTAGATTCATGTTCAATTACTAAATAAGTTGAAATTTGTTTCACACATTGCTCGGTTATTTTAGACATGCCTGAAACATGAGACTTGATTATCCCCTGATGAATATTTATACGTTCTCGCCTTTGTGGCCCCATTTATCATTGCGTGACGTGTGCTGGGTCTCATGGCGACCAGAAACATCCCAGATGCCCACTAAATTGGATAGCCTACAAGCCAGTTGTGCGCATAAGGGGCGCCCACTTTTTCCGCCTTCATTGCTTCCTTTCGAGGAAAATTAATGCGACGTGACCAAAATGTCGCCCTCAAACATCGAATTAAGAGGACCGTTAAGTTATTTGACAATGTTTCCCTTGAGGAAGGCAATCACGCATGGCACGTCAGCTAGCAGTGATTGCTCGATTTCAGGGGGCAACTTTTACTCGATTAAAATTTATCCAATTAATTGGCTTATGGAAAAGCAATTAAACTTTGCTGCTCCTTCAGGCAAAACCTAATGAAGAAGTTGTCAGATTAGCTGCATTGTTATCATCGCCTGCTAATTACTCAAGTCGTAACGTTTCACCAATTTTCATTTTAGTCACAGATTAGTAAAGTGCCCGTCATGGTTGCACAAGTGGTCAGTTTCAACCCCTTTTATACTTTCAGGCCCTGATAAGTGAATCATGGTTGCACAATTTTTTTTACAGTGCTTTTGCTGATTAGTAAATTGTACATTAAAGATTCCAACCCTTGATAGCAAATGTCGCTAATCGTTGCTTTTAAAAATGTTGATTAGACCCTTCGTTTGAGATTATACAGCAGCACTCGACATTTATTCTCGGTATAGCTTAGCCATCTGTATTCATTTATACTTTGTTTTTTAAATTCAGACAAAGTAGTTGTGAAGAAATAAATTTATACAAATGGCATTTGTCTAGAAATAACAGTAACTTAGCCAACTTCTTCTGCCGGTACAGTTCATCTTCAGTACAGATTAGTAACTTCAAGATAGTAGATTGTCATAATGATTGCCACAATAGATTGTAGCCTTAATGTGGGTTTAAAAGATATTACTCAAGTTTGTTTATTATGCATTTTCCATTGGATTTAATACTTAAGCGGCTGTATTCAGACGAGTAAATTGAATTTATATCACAAAATGCATAATCCGGACAGCAGATACCATAAATTCGAGCTACTTTACCGAAATTGCACACTTTTTCATTTTTTATTCCGAAAAATATGGTGGCGGGCGTTTATGGGCAGACTGGAAGTGTCGTGCTGAAACATATATTATTGAACTTCTCACGATTTAAAAAAAAAAACATTAAAGTGCAGAGGCCTTATACGATGTTTACTGTATACCCCCTTTGCTGCACACTGTACCGTATGATGATAACGCTATAAGTGGGTTTATGGATGGCACGTGTCACGATGATATGCATCTAAAAAGTGTGACTCTGTGACAGATTTAGTGGTTAATGCTGTTTACAGACTCGATGTGACGTTTGTAAATTTGGCACTTTTTTTTTTATTTGTCGAGAGTGACATATTTTTTGGATTTACAACGGCGTATCAGACGTCATTTGGTTTATCTGCCTTCAGTAGACGAGGAGCTGAAGTAGTTTTTCCATGGAGTTGAAAATGCTCCAAAGATGCGTAAAAACTTTCATTAATGAAATTTTGGTTCTTGTTCGCAACACTGCCTCTCTAAATTGTAGTTGAAGGCCCCAGGCTGGCTATTGGAGATTGCTTTTCAACATGTGCAATTAATAAAAAAGAGCATCTGAATTTGGAGGTGAAATATTCTTTAGGCCTATTTCCAGCAAATAGTTCCCATCTGCTATTTCTGACATTTTTTGTGTGTGTGCAAAATTCTTCCATTTTAATAATTACATTAGGCCATTTGGGACTGCGGGCTACTTGGCAGAAGGCAACGTTGGGGTTAAGAGGAGATTAAAAAGAAAGGCTACAAGACATGTATACCATGTTGTTAATGAGTTCCCTCTAATTTAACCAACGATTTATATGCACGTACTTAAAAAAACTCAACAGCCTGGATGAGTGGTGCAGCAGCCTGCTTAAAATGTATAGTCGTTGCACTGGAGATTTTTGCATATGTGGTTTTTTTTCTATGCTGAGCTGGATCAATCAAATGAGACCTCACCGCAAAGTTCATGTTAGTTGCCGAATGGAATAACCCCTATTGTGGAGGTTTAAAAAATAAGCAATTGATAATTTTTTTAATTTGACTCATGATAAATGTCTTCTTGTTTCTTGAGTTTGGTGTGTACAGACAAAAAATATATGGTGATGCCGGTGTGGGTTTTAGCTCTTGGATCATGTTTGTTAACTTCATTAGCAGTGTCGCACAAAATGAAGTTGTCTAAGTGTGCAACAAATAGGGTTTCGCTTAAGCTGTTAGCTGGGCTTCGTTTAGCCTGCTACCAAACCTTTTCTTGATATCCGAATCATAAAACTTTGATATTTGATTCCTAAAATCCTGATGTCTGAATCCTAAAATTTGATATTTAAAATCAAACAAAATCGTGTTGAAATCGTTAAAATCGTGTTGATTGGTAGTGGGAGGTGGGTTCTTGAAATACTTGAATTTTTATCAGCAAATGTACTGGTCACCCTGATGCAGACATCTACGGACCTTTGTCTACTACAATTACAGTAATTCGGTTCAACTTTGAAGAAGCCTATAAGTTTGTGTTCGGTACATTTGATGGCTCTCTCGATCTTTATATCCATATATCATATAAAAAGTATCATGTCATTTGTTGATATTGATACTTTATTCTATGTCTTATGTATTCCACTATAAGTTCTAGTTAGTTTTAAATGTTTATTTTTTGTTTCTTTTAACCTTGTCTAACCTATATGGTTCCCAGTTAACTTATAGATTATAAGGATAAAAAATGCCGTTTTATACTTAAGTTATAAAGTAACAAGTATATACACAGGCCGGATAATTCTCTTGAATTTTACTTTGCTTTTACACAAAGTTTTGACATAAATCTTGCTGTTTATATGTCAAAAGCATTTCTACCGACATTTCTAATACATAATTTTTAGGATATAAAATTGCAAGAATACATTGACTCGAATACTTTCAAAAATTTGTGTTTGCTATTACACAAAATTGTGACATAAATCTTTCAAGTTTTTATGTCAAAAACATTTCTACCTTTAGGCACATTGTACATAAACCTAAATCTTGTCCAAATTGTTGTCGTATTTTATGGATGCATGGAAAGTTACCGAAATAGCCCTTTGCCCGTCCGTCAAATACAGGCAGATCTTTTTTCCTAAAGAGCAAAGAAGAAAAAAAAAGTCATTGATGACATTTATCATAAAAAGAAAGAAAATGTGACATTCAGAAAAGGAAAATGGAACCTAAAAAGCGAAAACACTGGCCATCAATAATAAGACAAATCAATGGTCATAGACAGCCGTATGCCGGTATGGGCATTGTATTAGTAGTCTAGAAATAGCGCGGTTTTTTTTCTTCTGCTTCCCTCCTGGTGCGCATTTCTGTGACTCCATCATCATTGGATACGTTTCCAGCTGTTTCTAGTCAAGATCAACTTTTGACTTGGGTTGTTAGCCGTTGGGCAAGATCAATTTTCCACCGAATTGAACGTGATTCCAGTTGGCAGCCAGTGAAGTTGAGGACCTCCTCTCGATAAATCTCTATTCACTAGGGGTAAAGAATAGAGGAAGATCTGTCAAAAGGTAGTGGCAGGGATCAAAAGGTTAATTCGTGGCAAGATGCTCGTTTCACAGCGAAAGCAAATATAATGAATCGAAAAGATTAGTCCACACTCGTGAAAAGGCACGATTTGTAAGGCGGTTGCTCACTGCATACAGCATGCTTGTCTTTTATATGCCATGAATGCTGATTTCAAAGTACTCGGCTAGTGTTTGAGACCTATTCCAGTCCCTGGAGATCTAATGTATGGGATAATGACCTTAATGCAGTATAGTACAGCTCTAAACATTTTATGCAATGTCCATAAAATACAGCTTAAATTTGACTGCAATAACAAAACTGTTTTGATGTAGCGTCGGATAGTTTAGGATAAAAGTTTTAAAATTAGACGTTATTTTCAGTTAGTACCGCTAGTTGAAAGCTGATTTGAGTACATTATATCCAAATTCGTTGAAATGTTCACGTGCGCATGCGCTCTCTTGATATAACCTCGCGATGATTGAAGAGAATGCACTAGTTCTATCCAAATCTGCTAAAATCCATTTCGTGACTTGGGCTATCATGTTTTCGCGTCTATTTCCAGAATTGGACATCATTTTCAATTAGTTGTAAAGGTCACGGAATGGATTTCGTCCTAATTTGAAACTGATTTGAATAAATTGTATCCAAATCGGTTGAAATGTGTAGGTGGGCATGCGCTCTCTTCACGTTTGCACAGGATCTATCCAAATCTAATAAAATACATTCCGTGAGTTAATTGGGCTACTATTTAACATTATATGGTTACAGTATACAAACTGTAGTCTATTGTGATATCACATTTATCGATACCGTCATCCGATTGGGATGGGCGTTCCAGAATTGAATTGTGTGTCCAACTTAATTATCAAGTGATAAAAATTAATTCGTGTAACCAATTAGTAGAATGAGTAATTAGATTCTGTACCTTGGAAATGATAAACCGGAGATATGACGACTTGACAGCAATATTAAGTGACTTTAACATTCATAACGACATTAATTAATCATCGTCATACTGACACGAACATTGCACACAAAAAAAACTTTCAAATAACTGTCTGCAGCAGCAGCAGGATGTTCATGACAATATTGAAAATCATTTAACAAAGACAGAGTACGTTTTATTCATAAAGGCATCCGAAAAATGACAATTTTGATGAAATATGATCTCATTTTCCATTTTATCTTTGTTGGGGGCTTTACATTTGATGCCCGTGTATCATAACAGTCCATCTAATTGATTTTTCATAACAATGTATTGTTCGTTCGTGTATTTAAAGTTGTACTCGTTATTTATATTTTCGAATAGGTTTGGATGTGTGGTGGAACTCTAGAAATTATTCCATGTTCTCATGTGGGGCACATTTTCCGTAAACGAAGTCCATATCAATGGAGGACGGGTGTTAACGTCTTGAAGCGTAATTCCATTCGTCTGGCGGAAGTTTGGCTGGACGATTACAAGCAGTATTATTATCAAAGGATAGGCTATGATTTGGTTAGCTATTTTTATTGCATTTTAAATCGTCCTATTTGCATACATTTACTGATAACTTGAATCTTTATCTACTCTTCAGGGCGACTACGGCGATGTGACCGGGAGGAAGGAACTGCGAAAAAATTTAAATTGCCACACATTTGACTGGTACCTGAAGAATGTCTATCCTGAATTATTCGTTCCTGGAGAAGCTATTGCGTCTGGAGAGGTATGTCCCATTCTAATTACCCTCTTAGCAATGTTGCTGTAAATGCAAACTTTTAAACATTCGCAATCACGCTTTTGTCAAGGGTTGAAAACTTTGCCAATGCATTTATCAAATTGTGTTATTTGCAACTCATCCGCATCGCCTGCTTTCGTGTTAAATATGCTGCATTAATACAACACGTTTAGGAATCCATTTTGTGTTACTGAACACAAAAAAATTTAAATGCCTATATCACGATTTAGGTATTGTTATTACCTGACTTGATGCTCCCAACATATATTATAATGAACTTGTATGGTAAAAATGCACAGCAATGACAGGATGGCTAGGAAATTTTGGTGATCTAATTTCAGCTTAAAATAACTGTCGTGCAAGTGTTCAACATTTTGGTGTTAATGTAGCATCAACTTTAAAAATCCAAACTTGCTTGTAGCATCAACTGTAAAGACTGCTTCTGATCTAAGAAGCATTTCATATAACAAGAAATTTGTAGCGAAAGGGTAAATTGTTTTGGCTATGCAGTTTGAAGATATGATCAGTTTTAAACTCACATTCCCCAGATATGGTTTATTTCAAGACAGGATTTCCTGTGGTAAAATAACTTAATCATAAATGTTGCATGTGTCTATCGTGCTTTAAGTTTCTTTTGTTTACTTGAATGCCACATTGCTCTGTTATAGTAGATATTAGAAAGTTGCATACCATTTACGAAGCTAATTATCGTGTCCCAAAGCAAAATGCAAGATCAAATATTTGGCCACGAAACGACGATGTTGGATTCATTGCCAACTCCTGTTGAATGGCATGTGTAACGTTCTGATAATTTCATTATTTGAACAATGGAAAAACGAATTGCTCGCAATGTTCATTGTTTAATTATAAGCCACATGCAGTGTCTTAGAAATCCGTTGTTCTTTCATGAGAGGTTACAAGAGAATAGAATTTGCATGTGCATGTTGTCGCCATTAGTAAGAAAAAGCCTTCATTTTGATTTTCACTCTGTAGAATTTGCCAGTGAACCATGTGTTTTTATTACTTTCTTGCGAGCATTCCCAAATGCATCGAATAAAATGTTTTTAAATTTCATGGGTGGGCTATTTGGGTGGGTCTCGCTGCATTTCTTTTTCAAAAGATGTTAAGAAAAGCTGTTTGCTTTTCAGTCTGAATAGAAGGCCGTTCCTCAAGGACTGAGTGCTCTTTACCTTTTATTGATTCTTAGCTCATTTGATATTAGATTTAAACTACTATTGCATTTTTTATTCTTTTTGTCGTCGGTTTTTTGGAGATACGAGAGGCTTTTGTGCTGATGCTAGAAGAGCATTCCGAGAGTAGGAGCATCAAATACTACACCCTTACTTACTTACCTGGAAATGGCAGTTTCGGTTTCATGACATTCAAACATTTCATACTTGTATGGCCAAACTAGCGATATTGTCTTTGCATCTCGTTACTGAAGGGCCCTTAAACATGGGTATCGAAATAATCAAACGAGAAAATACTAACTGATATGTTTCTGATAATGTGAATTCCGTGAATTGATCAAAAGTTATTTATGCAGTTAATGCCAAAGTATTCCAAATTGTGTAGTAAGTCTGTGCAGGGTTGACAAAGTTTGGAAAAGGTTGCAGGCAGCAAAGCACACTGCAACATTTACTATTTGGCATTATTTTATCATTGATGCCAGATGTGCCTAATGTAATAGTTACAATTGTAAGACAAGATTGTAAAGCCCCTGTATTTGCTCAATCCATTTAATCAAGTCATCATTCAGCTTCTTTATTTATAATTAACATTTGTTGAAGTATTCCTCTAACTTAATTAAATCCTGTTTTGATCACTTATGATTCTAATGAATCACTTTATTTACATTTTATATTGAGATAGGCGTAATTACGGCTTCTTTGAAAATCGAAACCCTAAAACTGCCCTTTCAAAGTAGCGTTAGTTCTTCCCATGAATTTCAACTAAGTTTTTTATGTATATATAATCAAAAATAGGTAAACACACTCATCGTCATAACAAAAGGCAGGCATATTTATTCGTCGAATACGCTAAAAAGAGATAAAACGGAAATTAAAGAAAAAGTCATGGCAAATTCAAAAAGAGTATAGCATGTTACATAAGATGAATTACACGCATGCCTAGGGGGTATACTCGAATTGGGATAACAAATGACGTTAAGGTACTGATCTTCAGTCGATATAAGCTAGATATTGCGCATGTTTTATTTTATTGCATTGCTTCGTTTCAATGAACTTTACTTAGATACTAACCGCCGCATGCGCAACGCGCTGCACCTATACTAAACTGAAACTCTATTGGGATTTTTTCATTTTTTTTCTCAAAACGTAACTTTTCTATAGAAGAACCAATTCACCGCCAGCAGAATGGGACTTTACTTGAGGATAGTTTGTCAATACCTTTTCTTATAAGACGAGATTTTGTTTGCAAAAAAAAAAAATCCCTGAAGATTTACTTTATGACGCGTAACGACCATGATTCTAAAGGCATGCTACATCCATCATAGTCGTTTATCTGAACAAAAAAGGCCCCAAAAATTGTTCCATCAAAAGCAATGCTTTAATTCAGCTTTAACCCTTTAAAATTATTCCAAACTGATGTCTAATCAGCTGCAGCATCCCTGTTTAACTTCTGATAATCACTACGCTGAAGTTTTGATAAAATTGCACTCTTTCATTCTTCAAAATTAAAGCTAGTTAGTCTATAAATTTAATTATTTATAAAATTTATGTTAGAAAATTACAGTTAATTAGATTAAACTGCTTGGAATGAACTATGTTTCCCAAAGAGATTTTCTTTATTTCATGGGGTAGGCCTACTCAATTTCGAGCCAATTTCGCAAATATAAACTATGAGTTACGCAGTGGTCAGATTTTATCTTTTTAGTGCACTCTTCTGTCCTCTCCATTTTTGTTAGAAAATTCAGAATTTTTCCGTTTTATTGACATGTGACCCAGAATTCAATAATCACATTCGCAATGCTTCTGCAGCACACTCTCTCATAGATTCAAGCATAAATCTTCCTCTTTAATAGAAAGTTGATAAAATCTCTTTAATTTGGCTCTATTTGATCGCATGCTGATAGCAAGTCTGCAGAAGTAGTTGTACTACCCTATCTTTTCTATTTCCTGTTCGAGGTTCTGTGTGCTTTAGTATGCTTTTATCATTGCTGGTAACTTCTTGGTTGGTTGTACCTCGTAAGCTCATGAAAACGGCCCCTGTAGAGCCGAGTTCAAAGCGTGTGATTTTATTTTACATTGAAATGATGGATTCCCAAGAATATTCTATTATTATTAAGCCCACTAGGGTCTTTGGCACAGAATATACATACATGTGTCTTTGACGTGAATGTCCCGAAGCATTTGTAAGAACAAACTAAAATTCTGCAGAAGTGCATCCATTTAAAGATGGTTTT
Source organism: Julus scandinavius (assembly GCA_034696685.1). NCBI lineage: Eukaryota > Metazoa > Arthropoda > Diplopoda > Julida > Julidae > Julus > Julus scandinavius. Next base: position 25,898 of record JAQGAE010000160.1, on the reverse strand, counting down.
TTTTTTATAAATCCAATTTTTCGTGTTGTTTCTCAAAGGTTTGATAAATTAAATTGGTTGCCCTGTTAAGGCCAATGTCTTCAGGCAGAGTTCCTTCTTGCTTATACACTGGGCTTAAGGTTCTTTTGAAATTGATTTTGTAGTGCCATGGCAACTTTTTAACTTTTTTTGTTTTCAACTAATTTGTTTGGCACAAGAATATTGAAAGTTTGTTTTGAATGCCTATACACAATTATTCAACAAGTTAGTCCCATATCTGCTGCGTTTTTTGTTGTTTTGGTTCCGTTTTTGACTTTTGCCTTCCTTGCTTACTTGCTCGTAACGTCCTATAGGTTCGCAACCTTGGTGTAGGTGGTTCCATGTGCCTTGACAGCCCGGCTCGAAAACAAGATCTACACAAACCAGTAACCATGTACCCTTGCCATAGACAAGGGGGCAATCAGGTAATTTCTTTTTATATCACCGTTGTGCTGTCATGTGCCGTTGTTTTCTTCTTCTTCGGTAGACAAAACTATTGTCTGGTTGCATGATATCATTGATTTATGGCGGTGGCTTATAACTCGGTCGGTGGTGAGGGCGGGCACATCCTCAGAGCAGAGGTAACATATATGGCCTCAAAGACACAACGGATTTCCTCATTATAATTCTGAAAGTTACCCTATGCCAAAAGAAGGTTTTGCGAGTGAACACGATAGAGAAATTTCTTTTTAGTTTTTTCTTGAATTTTTGTTTAAAAAACGTGTTTGGCAAAAACTCTTTTGTTGTACATGGATGTATGCCAGATCGTAAGCATGAGTACAGCGGAATCCGTTCTGTGTCTGACGGCCACTTATGAGGATGAAGAATCGAGTAAGAATGAAGCACTTATTGACATTTGCGTTAAGGATGACGATGATCAGGTGAGTTAATATTTCAACGTTTGTATTATAATGTTTTGCATGTGTTTGGCGGGATGCGCTATTCTTCGATTAGTACATAATCGATCCATGGTGCATGCTGCCATTAATCAGAGAATATCAGTAGAACCCTGGTTTGAAGAAAACAATTGTACGGTAAGGTAAGTAATTTTGACTTAAACCATAGTTAAAGTCGGTTGCGCAAAACTCCAATGAGGGCAATCTGGAATTGGAATCGAAAATGATGATAATGTTATTTATGACCAGTGATGGGCTAGGTCTAAAAAATATTGGTTTTCAGGATACAAAAGGGACCCACCCAAAACTACTTACTATATTAGGTTATTATTTAATTTTTATAAGAAATAAATACAAATTTCACAAAATACATAAGTGGAACTATGGTAATATATATTTTTTTTTTGCGAATTAAGTGAATATTAAAAGCTATTAGTAAGATGTTAAAGGGTCCCATCAGGGTCCCACTTGCAATCGGCCAAGCTGATGCCCTTGTCAGTCCGACACTGGTTTTGATGTTGAATTACAGATTACCTAAACTGAGTTTGGTGTAGCTCTTTATCAAGCCCTACTCAATTTGATTGAAATCATTAAATGAATATTATTGAAATATATTATTTGAAATTTTTGTAAAACATTTTTCGTTAAATCAGTTTAAATGAAACTCGGCTTCACAAACACTTTACAATTCTTTAAAGTATGAATTAAATTAAAATTAATATTTAATTATTAAATAAACTCAAGGTCCTTGCTTAATCCATACTAACCAAGTCATATGGATTTCATTTTTGACTAAAGGTCTGTTTTTTATTTATTTATTTATTCTTATTATTATTATTATTGTTGTTCTTAAATATTGACATATATACCATTTTGTGATAGGTTTCCAAATATTACGTTTCAAATTTGGTTTTAATTGCTTATTTTTTTATGAATGGCCTAATGACGGATGAAATTGAAATCTGTTTATGTAACTTTGATTTCCGTTTGCTTCTTCAAAATTGAATTATTCCGTTTTGTGTTGATGGGCGACGCAATGTCACCGAGCAGCAACACATTCGGAATACTGTAATAATAAGGAAACCTTATGAAATTGTGGTTTGTTGATATACGACATAACATTACGGTTGTTGTTTGCGCATATAAAGAGATTCAAAAGACTGGAAGCCATCCAATAAATGACGGAAAGTCTTGGTCAGCCTCAAGTCAAATGGAAAATTGTCCTTATTGAAGGCAGTATCAACAAGGTTCACAATGGCCCCAGGCGACTGGTCTCGAATCACTGATGTAGCAAACAGCAGCGAAAGTGAAATAAATGGCCCGAGGTTTTAATCGTATACTCTATAGTCGCATCAAGTACTGGGCTATTAACTAATCTTGCATTTTCCCGTCGTTCTGTAGTTCTGGATGCTGAGCAAGTCTGGAGAAATCCGGCGAGATGAATCTTGCTTGGATTACGCGGGAGCCGACGTTATTCTCTATCCGTGCCACGGCTCCAAGGGGAATCAGCACTGGCATTACGATCATGCGGCAAGTGCAATTTACCCTCCTTTTCAAATGAATTTTGGAGATTGTTATGACTTGGAATGATTTCTCGTTTCCCCAGAAACGCGTTGGGGCGCTCTCTTAATTAATCATTTTAATTAGGTGTTTTATCCATTGTCGTATTTCAGACGCACAGCATAAAGCACGTGAATAGCAAGAAGTGCTTGGAAATGGCTGAAGACAAAGCAAAATTGTTAATTGAACCGTGCGAGTATAGTAACACGAGGCAGCAATGGAAATTTCAAACGTTCAACACGCCGTCCACGTCACAGTCTTGAGGGTTGAAGCAATTTATTACGTGAGTATACCAAACTTTGGGTAAGCCATACATGTTTATAAAGAACGTTGAACCATGATAGCTTTAAGCATTATTTTACACAAAATTCGACAAAAGGTGTTATAACAGTAGACTCCCCGCTTATCCGTTGCGTGCATTTTAATACATGCATGTAGCCTTAATCCTATATCAACAGCTTTTCATTTTCAGATTTAGGAGGAACCTTGTTTTCTAAAACTATTTATAATGTCGTTTTTATATTACAGGTAAAATTGACTGCCAACATTTTCAGCCTGATTGCAAAAATCAAATCCAAATCGAAACGAGTAACCTCCAATATAAAAAAATGGGAAAAGAAGATGTGTTAAAAGGCTGATTTCTGTGGATGTTCATCGGATACCCAGCTTGTGGTGATTTTTGAACAGTTGGAATTTTTCGCGCATCCGACATTTTCATTTAGATTTTGGAATGTTCGGCCGCAAATAATTTATTCTCTTGCGCCCTCCGACAATATCCAACGGGCGATGCCTGTTATTCAGCATAATGGCTGTCATTAGATATGATCCACGATAGAACTTTTTCAAATTAATTGACTGTAACGTTCACAGTTGACCTGACCTGGTCACTCTGCGGTCGCCATTTTCAATCCTAGCTCAGAATGTGAAATATTGCTTGGAGCCGTCCAACCTGTTGTTTTTCTTTCCTGCAGGCCACAGCACGTACGCACTACCGCAGTTCAGTTGTGTTTAACATGTGTCGTTGGCAAATAATTGCAATCTGCCGCTTGTTAGTAACATAAGAGGCTGCAAAGACTCGGTTGACGGGTGTCAGATAACGAGAGGCAATTTTGGCACCTGTTGCATTTAAATAACGAGAAACAAATATTCGTGGGTTGTTTGTGCTCTCAGCATTCCAGTATTACAGCTAAGTTTTCGAGTGCAACAGTAAGTAGTTATATAGTCATTATGCTGTTGATTCATAAGTCTAAACGTATTCTGCAGCCTGCCATTTTGAATATAAAATAATGGGTGGTAATGATGTTTCTGGCAACAATAATGTGTATGTAAAATGATCCAAGTAATTATTTGAGCAGATAGGATTTGATTAATCTTTGCGAATGCTCAAATAGGCAATTTGATCTTTTTGCAAATTCAGTATAAATTGTGTCAAAGACGTTAATGCCCCCCAAAAATATATTGGCTGAACTAATCCATATCGAAGGTCAACTCCCCCATTACACGTTAAGGGTTTTTCAATATATGCCGATGATGGAAATTGCCATTATTCTCATAAATTCAATCAGTTTTACAACTTTGGTAATATTATTGACAATCTTTGCTGTCCCTAACTTTTTTGGGTTCTTTCCATGCACCTGGAAAGATTTAGCTTACTGGCGTTTCAAATTTGTTTTTTTAGCATAATCAATCCAGTTCTTTTTAGTGATTACAGGTCCTTTGCAGCAATAATTTATTTGCACGGGTTCCCAAAGATAAGTCTTCTTGATTATATCTGTGCTCAGACATAAATTTGTTAATGGGGCAATTCTGCAATATACTTTCATAATCGTTTTACCATTATTCAGATCCTTCAAATGAAGGATTTACCACGAAATTTCATACCTTTTATGTGACGATTTTTTCTCTGAAATGACAGTGTAATTAATTGCTTGGTCTATTTTGGGCCCATGACTAGTTTTAAAGCATAATTTCCAAACACAGATTAATATTAATTAAATAAGTTGAAATTGGTGCAATGGCTTAAATGGGCATGTGATATAACTGCAAATCTTCGATATCATTAAAACGACAATTTACTAAATAATTCTAATTGAAATGTTTCCTTCAGCAAATTCAGTTAAAGACTAAATGCTGTGCAAAATTCATAAATAGATTAATCGAATAGTTTCTTAATCACATTGATTCATTGGTCGTTTTATTAGTGGTTGTTATTTTGCATACTTATATTGTTCATTTTCCGAAGCATAGTTAAAAAGTTAAAACCGTACAATTTTCTTGATTAACTGGAATAATTTCCATTTTTCATGGGGTAGGCCAAGAAATCTTAAGCATAAATAATTTAACTTTTCATAATTTATTCGTTGGTGGTCAATTTTGAAAAAATTGTACAGGAGTTCAATAATTTTCAATGCAAACAATTTCCTGGTCGGTGGTAGATATTGCTGTTGTTAATTGTTGTTGATGCTGTAAAGCGAAACATTCCATTTGTAAATTATAGATTTAAAAAGTGCCTTATGTGAAAAGAAATGAATAAAGATTATTTGCACAAAACGAACCAAAAAGGCCAGTATCAACTCAATATATATGTAGCAAAGTGTTAATTGATTGTTCATGTGCGATGGCCGGATGTTGATATTAGTGCACATTAGCAAAATGATAAAGGTTAGTCGACCCTTCAAGTCATTAGCATTGGCCGGTGATTGCGAGTGCCCAACCGCTCGGTGATCACCGGTAGCGACTGCAGAGGATGGAACTATGGCGGAATTGATGGTCTAAAAGAGTTCTGCATAGTAGGAGACTGAAGAATGGGAAGATCTGGGATAACAGGAAAAAATCTGGGAAAGCAGAGCGTATAAACGAGAAGGTACATGGGTTCTGATGAGATCGTAAGACCGAGTTGAGTAAAATCATATATTGTAACTTTCACAAGAAATGGGATTGCAGATAAGAAATCTAAAACTAACTGAAGATTTTGGACAAGAGCATTTTAAAAGTGCTTTTATACAGGGTGTCAAGTAAATTTGTTGGAAAAAATTAAAGTGCATTTCAAGGATTCCTCTAACTTCCAATTATCACAATATTTTTTCCAATTTCTAGTTTACCAATAAAGAGAAATTTCCCGATGCGGACAAGAAGTGTGAGCATAAATGCTGTTGAACACGAATTTCTAACACGATTAGAGACTTTTCATAGGCTTCCTAATTTTCAAGTATACTGCATGGATAGCCTGTATATAGGATATAAAAGTAGTACAAAGGCAAAATGTGATAATTCCTTGTATTTGCCATAGCGGTCCCTGTCCTGTTGGGGCATCTTGGTATTTCGTGCTCTTACGAAAATACAAATAATTTGCATGTTAGTGACAAACCATCGGGGATTCTTTTAGGAAACAATTGCATTTCTAATCTAGAAACATTATTAAATGAGTATTTAGTTTGATTCTGAAAAAAAGGCACATAACTTATTTATTTCACAAAATTATATTCAATGTTCCATTATTATTACTCGGTCTTCTATCACTTCTGGTATGTTCTCCACATTGTAAATATCAGTAAAAAATTGTTGACCATGGCAGCATCTGTTGAGATCATGTGGAAGAATTTCTGAAGCGTTTTTAACCATTGTTAGTAAATCGTCTTTACTTTTACGGTTGGGCATTCCTCTGGCCATTCTTACAGCTTCACCCTGAAATGTAAATTTAATTATGTGTAATTTGCCCATCAGGCTCAATATGATAATTTGGATATACATGTTACCTTTAAGTAATTAACCACCTTCATAGGGCGACTTTCAGATAGTGTTGCAGATGGGTTGGAAGCTATGGTTGCCAAACATTCTTTTAACTCAGCAACGCCATAAAAAGGAATGGAATTGGCTACTTCCACTAGTGATAATGCTATGGCTTCACTTCCTCCAGTATCTAAAACGCAAAAACCTTACAACAATTATTAGTGAAATATTAAAATTCTTAAATAAGGAAAAAAAAATCAATGTAAAACCTTTGTATCTTTTAATGCCAAAACCATTTTTAATAATTCGGTTATCCGCCATTGGCAATGCATTGTCTATTCCAGTATTTGGCACTGTCAGTCTACATAGAACATGCCATTCTTTTTCTCCCAAATTACTGAAAATAACAATGCGATCTTGTTTATCTGAATGCTGGATACACTCGATAACAATTTGATTTTCAAAAATATACACCTTTGGGTGAGCACTACAGGCTGTTCCAATTGTTGCTTTGTAATGTCGTGATTTGCCATTAAGCGTTGATACAAAAGAGTTTCAGTTATTCGATGATGGTTCAATATTTTTAGATTGTGTTCCTGTAGAATGATCCAGAATCCATTGTCAAGTTCTCCAATTACCTCGATTCTATCTTTAATATTGCAATCGCTACAAGTAAAATTAAGAACAAAATTTAAAATTCATTGTAATTCCAAACAAAATATGACATACATTTTGAACTCTAAATAAATTTCATAAAGTTTTCTTACCTAGTTGATGAGAAAGAGGAATTTTGACTGAGAAGAAAGTTTGCCTTAATTTTGTCAAAACTAAAATGTTCAACAACAGACTTTACTGATTCCGACTTTTCTGCTCCTGCAGCTACTGGATTGCCCTGCCCAACTTTCTATAATTAAAAATGAACTATTTAGTACACGAAGTGGTTGCAGATTTTGCATTGCGTTATTAACTAAAATTTACCTGGAAAAAACACAATTTGTTTGGCCTTTTCTCCCCAATTGATTGCAGTTTTTGGCTTGCATTTTTATGCCTTCTATAATTAAATAATTATGGTATTATTCATTTCTAAAATTCCATTTCTTTAAACATATTAGATAATTTTAATTTTACTTTTCTTGTCTTTGGGCCTTGGTTTGTACTAGTTTAGCAGATAGTGTGCCTTTCAAAAGAATTTAAACAGATTAACATAGGATGTTTAATATTTTGTATGGAAATTCTTTGACTAAAATATAATTAACCAACCTTGATTAGCATCAAAATTTGAACTACTTTGTGTTGTCTGATTTTGTGTAGAACTTTCCAAGAAGCTGTCCAAAGTTAAATTTCTGCTGTTTTCAAACTTTGGTTTCTTTTTCATTGGGCAATCAATTATTTCCAGTTCTGGTTGTGCCTTTGCTAGGCATGTTTTCTCTTTGCCCAGAAAGAGTTGTGGAGGCTGCAAAAAATGAGCAAAAATTGTGACAAATTTGAGAATTACAGATAAATAACTGTCTTTACAATTGCACTTCATTTACTGTTTTGAAATATACATAGATAGTTGAATCCAACTTGTGATTCACACAGGTTTTTTATATTTTGCATCTCTATTCTATAATGTGGTGATTAAAATTCATATTATCAGATACAAAACTCGCTAAAATGATTTTCTCTATTCATCTGACAACAAAACCATTTGGATACCTTTATGATTTCTCCCACATTGTCCCTGATGCAGCCTTTACTCCACTGAGATGAAATAATATTCTCAGATTGATTGGTACCCATGTGCTTCTTAGAATTCTGCATGGTGTCAAGCAATTGTGGCAAAGTCGAGTGATCTTTGTTTTCAACGATACTAGGACTTGTTAACGCACACACATCCTCAATTCCAATGTCGTGGGTATCTTTGGTTTCATCCAGTATAATTTTCCATTCTGGTTCAGTATCATCATTTAGAAAGGAGCTAATGCTGTCGAGAGTCCTACTTTCAGAGTCTAATATATTCCTAGTTGATGATTTTCCATTAACAGAGTCGTCAATATGAGAGATTTTAACCGGATTTGTTAATGCAGTGTTTGGGTCTGTGGTGGACGTGTCGGGTAATTCGTACATGTTGTCAAGTATGGCGTTTAACGCTTTCACAATTTCTTCCTAAAAATATTTATTTTATTAGTCGAGGTCTAATTTCTGATAAGGCGAGGAAGTCTACATATAATATGCAAATGTTCACCTTTTCATGAAAATATACTTGACTTTTACTTGGGTCTACATTAACATCTATGCTTTCAGTTGGGACTTGAATTTTCACACAACCGACTGGATATTTCATTTGTGAGCCAAGTAATGTGTGACTAGCACTGTAGCTTTTTTTCAAAATCTAAAAAAGAATACTCGAAGTCAACACATATTATTTATGCAAGCTATAAGCAATTTTTTATAGCCAATTGATTTTTCGATAATTGGCATTAATTATCTGAGCATCTTTTAACAAACCTGATTAGCAAATTTTAATTTTACGGGTCTCTGGTTTACAAACACGAATGTCATGTCAGGCTGGGAGTGTCCCATTAATTGAACGCTGGAGTTTCTTTTGGGTAGGAAAGCAGAAATTTGTACCTACCAAGAAGATATGTAAAAAGTACTTATAAGTTTGACTATATTTGAATGTCAGCGAAAATGCAAAATTTCCGTTGTACCTTGTCATCTGGACTTTTATATTGGATGGCCTCTAAGTATTTAAGGAGTGCAATTCCAAACACCTGTTGCATCGATGATTTTATATCTTCACTTTTTCCTTTTTGCCATATCAGATTCCTGTCGTGATACAGGGAAAAACGCACTCCAAAATTAATGACGCTGTATGCTTTCAGAAGGGTTTCAATACATTTGATTTCCTCTTTTCTCTTGCAGATTGAAGTATAATACTGCCGTCTCACAGGAAGAGTTTTAAATAATTTTGTGACAATCACACTTGTACCTGAAAAAATTAATAAAATATAAAAATTCATTAGGAATCAAGTGATGTGTAAAAAAAAGTTTCTTTGAATTTCAGTCGTCTAACCTTGATTCATTGCAATTGGGCTCTGCGCAATTACAGAACCGTGATGGTCATATCTGTATGAAACACCAACTTCACCAGCATCTTTTGTAGCAATTGTAAGATCGCCTATGCTTGCGATCGATGATAAAGCCTCTCCACGAAATCCGTAGCTTGTAACGTTTTCCAAATCATTATATCTACTTAGTTTTGAGGTGAAATGAGATCCAGCCATACATTTAGCATCCTCAGAACTCACACCAGAACCATTGTCTCGAACTTCTATTCTGTCCAAGCCAAACGTCTCCTACAAATACACAAACGTAAATTTGTTAACCAAAATTTTAAAATATAGTACTTCACATATATTTAACACGTTTTATTAATTTTTATATACCAATTTGACATCGACATTTGTAGCATTGGCGTCCAAAGCATTCTCTACTAGTTCCTTGATTACACTTGATGGGGACGTAATAACCTGGGCGCTACATAATATTTCAATAACTGACACATCCAATTGCTTGATAACTGGATCCATACCTTTGGTGGGATAAACATAATTAATAAACGCATGACAGTGGCAATATAAAAATGGCATTAACAAGTTAATGTGATTTACATAAAAGCTGACAACAATTATATATTTTAAATAGTTTAAAACAAGTTAAAACTTGAAATTGTATAGGGAAATACTTTCAGCCACCCTGTATACTGTTGCATTACATGCATTTGAAGTTTAAAAATAGTGTAACTTACTTTATAAAGCGCAGTCAATGTCGTATAATTTCAGTACATAAATGTTGTTACAATTGCATTACTCATTTTTCGTCAATTTAGTATTTATTAAACTGATATAACAGACGTACGTGAAATCATGAAATTGTCAACCACAAAATGAGCAGACAATATCAAACGAGCATCACAGCATTGGAACTTTACTAGACTCACGTACAAATCGAAATGGAAAATATGTTGTCGTCGTCTCGCCAATTGGGGTGTGAAAGTATTTCTTTAATTTAGCAGTGATATTTACTTTTTTTAAATTTCCACTACTTTTTGAGAGTACCACAGTATCTCTTTACCTATTACAATTGCGGCGTTATTTGTGAAAGGTAAGTTATGCCAATTAATAAGTGTAAAGCTGTGTTAGGCTTAGAAGTTTAATCAAGGGACGTGCTGATCTCACCCAATGTAATGTCTCCTTTTGCGTAGACTTACTAGACATTGCTTGTTTTTATATCGATTCAGGATATAATGAACTTATCCGTCTAGTTTTTTTGCTATATTCATGAAAGGATTAGCATTCCCCTCACCCTCTGTCATACATTAATCCAACATTTTTCAATTACGCCTGTTTCGATGCCTTTGAAACTACAGGTAAGCAAGGCTATAGGGTACTGTACGTCATAAGCCATTTAACTTGGGTATTTACAATTGTTCTGGTTTTCAAGATTGAATACGTCACATTGATTTAGTTAGCGAATCAAATATATTCATAATTCAGAGCTATGTGCATTGCAGCAATTTTTTTAAGTATTTATATACGAATTTTTCGTATTTGGTACTATGTGTATTGCAAATGTTTTTTGCTTGGTGTTTAGAAACTTTCAAAAAGTTTTAGTCCGATTTTGTGGACATGACATGATACAGCAGAATCATGATGCATATCAAATTTGTATGGAAATTGTTGGCATGATTTTGTTGCAATCATTCACATGTATCATAGGTGACTTGTTATGAGCTTACAAGTCCAGATGTTTCAAAAATAGTGGAGTAGTAATTTATTGAATTTAACTGTGCTTGTGTAGAAGCCCCCTGTTTATTTTTGTCATTCGTCATGTCCTACCATTTCTTATGCAGTGATTAGGATTTATATGTAAGATGGAAATTAAACTTACCCGAAATGTGGTTAGAAAAGGTGGTTAGCATCGCTTTAGGTCTGTGCTTTTTAAGGGTGTGTTTTTGTTTCATATGCGTTGGTAAAGAATTCTCTGCCTGATGGGGCTGAACTGGAATAAGACAAATATAATCAAATATTAGTTGTTTACATGCTTCAATGACCATATTCTTTGCAATATTCTTTGATTTAACAGATTTTGAAATATTAACTATATGCTGCATTTTAGGTATTTTTTTACTGTTGAATAGCTGTCCATTGCGACTAATGTGTTGTGCTTCTACTTGAAACCAAACTGTACAAAATTGTCCATGTCTATATTTGCATGGTTTAATTTATCCCATGTTAATAGTTATGCAGCAAATTCAGTCAAACGCTGTTTTTTCTTGTGAAAATTTGGCTGCTGTATTCGTTTCACAAATACAGCTTTCCCGTTCCAAACTTTTCAGATGAATAAATAAACCCAACTCATCATATTCTATGTGGGATTTTTGTTTTAAGTTTTTGTACCCTTGCTATTTTTCCAAATTGATAGATCACTTTGATTGTTAGTTTACTAACACGCTGAATCATTTTTTGTAGAGGTTTTTATGACTCGCTACCACTTAGTGGGTAAAAGCGTAATTGAAACTTTAAATTATGGCCACTATCAAAGTTCTATAAAAAAAAGTGTGTTTTTCAAGCATCGCTAAAGGCAAAGTAATTTAAGATTGGTAAATGATAGTATAATGATTGTGAATTTCACCCTTTTCCGCTGTTCTGCTGAAGCTTGAGTTTTTGAATCTGTAATGCCCAAAAGTTATGCCTTTCCTTGTAGTACTGAGCTTCGCTGAAATTAGATTGAATATCTTAATTGATCATTAAAAATCAAACCTTGATTAAACCCAACACTTGCTGCATTCTAAAGAAGCTGAATTACGATTCTGAGTACGACCGAGTGCTATTTTGCAGTCTGCTAGCCTATTTATAAATGCAATGCCGTTGTGAACAGCTGAGTTTGGAAAACATAAAGGTCGTTTAAAGGTTTAAATGTGACGGGGCTACGAGCGTTGCTGCGCACTTTTTAAAAACGACGTTGTTTTACCGATGGAAATTTCGCTCTTTCTTATTTATAAAACCAAATAATATTTCACAAATAGCCTATTTGCATGTAGGGCATCAACAACTGTCTACTTTGCATTTAAATACTGTTACAATGGCTTCATTGCTGAAAATGTGCATGGACTTTTTGATAGTTGAAGGTAAGCCTTGCATATAGTTGACACTTTGATGAAGCCTATCTCATTTTATAAGGTTAAATTGATTGGTGCAGTCTGGTATTATAACGTTGTGGGAACATTAGGTTGGATTTCTAAGTTTACTTCCTCCATATATCATAGTATCACCCATCGACGCCAGATTCTGGCTTAAAATTTAACCAATCCAGAATAGAGTATGAGACTTGGGTAATTCTTTTCACAATTATCCCCGCTTAAACTTAAGTCGAACATTGGTTCAGAAGTTTTAATAAACTGTCCATCGGTTTCATCCGCCATGTTTATTAACTTTGCTCATGGGTTCGTTCAATTTGTCCTTATCTCTTACATTTGATTAGTTGGAGGGTGTTGGGAATTTTTTTGATTTTGATATGAAGTAAACTATTTTATTAATCTGTTATTAGTATGATATCGATTCGATTTTTAACTTGATTTGAAATTTTTGTAGCTTCTCTAGTGGTTTCTGATGTGCAAAAATGAATCGTGCTTAGATTACGCTAACTTTATTTATTATTCAGCATTGCTGTATTCCGAATTTCTCAAGTTTTGTCTGAAGGCCAAATAAAAAACACATGATGATGTCTGGCACATATTATCAAGAGAAATACTCTTAAGTTTACCAAATGTGTTTGCACTGTTGTTCAATTAATCATTCAACTTCAGTCAATAGCATTGGCATGTTAGCACACCAACTTATGTCAGTAAATCGAATTCTGGGTCCTCCTCAATCGTTATTTGTATTTCATTAACAGCTGCCTAATATACATAGTTAAAGGCGCTATCAGGGTTTCAGAGGTAGAAATTAAGAAATTAAACTAGATTGTTTTCTGATGTTTTATGGTGAGACATTGTATTGTAATTGCATGGGTGTTTTTAAAACTTTTGATGGCTGCTACTCTTGACAGGCTTTCCACAACATATACAACTCGATTTTGTGTACTATTTTTCGCACTTTCATTCTTGTTTGTAAATATGCAAGTTACATGGATAGCACTAAATTAAGCATGCAAATTGTTAGTTAATGGTTTACATAAAAGGTGGTTTCAAAACGTCTGCATTTATCTCCTATTCTCCTCAGTTGTTCCCAGTTTGATCAAACTTTCGCGCTTACTACATTGTTGCACATTTTAAGTTTTCGAATATTTTCTAACCATTTTTAAGCGATATCACATCCTTCAACGCCATTTGTAAATCTTGTGTTCATGTGTTAGCAACATAAAAGTTCCATACAGTTGCTTTGCAAAATAAACTTCCTTGACAATGTGGGTGGAAAGGGGATGGTATATTGACAAAGACAGACTTTTTTAATGTCCATTATTCAATTTTGTAGGCTTATCAGCAGATTGCAGACTAGTACTGTCTGGCTTTTGGTGTATTTCTGTAGCTTGAGTATTGGGGACACTGCATTTTAACTTGCACCAGTCGTGTGCTGAACGTGACAGCCAACAAGCAACGTGGTTTCTACTTTTTTAAGTGATTAATGTGGCTTTTCTCTCTGGCAAATGGACTTTGCAAGTCCGATGAACTTATAACTCTAAAACTGGCCTCTATCAGAAACGAATTTTCAAGTAGTTTGAGATCGAAGCAGCGGCATGCTTATATCTTGTAGCGCATATACATGTCGTCTTCCTTTTTCTTTCATTTTGAATCACTTCATTTCTATAAATCTCGTTTTTTTTGCCCGACCTACTTCAGGGTTTTTCACTTAGATGACGAGTACGTTGCCTTCGCTATGTGTTAAAGACCTGGGTTTTTGTCTGAGAAAAAAACAACACCTTTATCAATGTTACCAATACTTCTCTGTTCGTTAAGGTGTTAGGTTTTATATTCCATGTTCTTGTTAGCTGCGAGCAATGGTTTTTTTTTTTCTGGCTCGTCAATGACTTCTTCCTCTGATGGAATTTGCATGGTGCAAAACACGTTTCAGAAACAGTGATACCTTTTTCTCCGTCGCTAGTGGATCATCTTTGAGGTGCATGTACCTTGCTGTTGATGTGTATACCACCTACCCTCCACTCATTACGCTGTTGTCATTATACTTGGTTTAATGGAATTATGGGAAGGTTGAATAGACTGTTGATAGGCGCCATGACTTTCGACAGCTTGCCACTTGCAAACTAGGGCAGTATTCAGCATGACTACCAAGTTACCAACTGGCACCTATTGTCATACTAACATCGACATTCACATACAAACACACACGTTTTTGATCTTGGCGTGGAGTCACTTCATTAGAAGGCTTTATAGTATTGACTTCCATTATATATGTTAATAGAAGGGGATTTTACGTGAACGTGGCATCATTCAGCAAAAGCCCTTTTCTCGGTAAGTTGCGTTTTTTTTTTTTTTTATGTGAACATTTGCTGGTGGTTTATATTACGAATACTGAAAATTAGGCGATTATTATACTGTAGAAGATGCTTTTGTAAAAACGGGAACTGGTGAAAGTATTGCATGTGGGTCTAAATGCAAATTGGAGGTGTCAGCCAATGCATTTTCATTTTTTGTAGGACAGTCTTTTCATATGCATGGAATTGTAGCGCTTATCGCCAGCCTTCGGTCTACGATTATGCACACTGGTATGTCTTAGTCATGCATTATTTTTTCGTTTCTACAATGCATTCACTTGTTTTCGAATTAACATTGCAAGAGATATGTTAATACTCATTTTGTCTCCTTCCTCCCATGGACTAACATATACTTATGCAAGTTCTTGATAGTTTGAACCTAATGTGTATGTGTAATGATTTGAGTCATGTAGAATATATAACCGGCTTCGACAGTCGTGTTTTGTGAAACCAAACTAGTATTGAACCTTCTTTTCAAGTACGCACATAAAAATCCATTTTTAAATGAGATTGTAATCAATTCTATGGCACTATTGCATATTAGTGCGTCACCATAGCAAGCAAAGTAATGGTTGCAGACCTTGGTTCCAAAAACAAAAGTTATCGTGGAAGTATTTTAAATGTGTTTTAATGCCTTTCTTTGTCTTTGTTTGTTTTACATGAATGAATTATCGTTACTTACTCTTCAAGGCACTTGTCTAAATAGGCATTTTGCCATAAAATTGGAAGAGGTCTGTGTGTACATTATACATAAGCAGCAATGGCGACTAATGGCGTACAAGGGCAAGGTTCTTCTCTCAATTGAGATACTTTATTTCTTGGTACCGGTTTTAATAACATGTTGGCTATCGCAATCTTTGTAGTTTCTTTCAATGTGAAAGACGAAGATTTCTAAAAAAAAAAGGTGTTTTCTGTCGTCCTGGTTAGAACAACCTAAATCGTAGCTAGGGTCCATGTTTTCATTCGTATGCAGCTGATCTTATTCAGTATTTAAACGTACATGTATGTTTCACAAATGCGTATCATTGTAGTTATACTTGTATGGCTTGTTATAATATTTATACAAGTGTAGTATACTTTGAAAGTATGGTAGATGAAGCCAACAACTATCCGTTGTATTATCCGTTTTAATGGGGTCAGTTTTATACTTTTAAGGTTACATAAAACACGGAAAAATACACAGTTGTGGCTTTTTTGTGTGTGATAAAATTATATATTATAAGGCTAACAAATACATGCATCTAACTTGCTTCTAACTCACGTTAATATTCAATTAAAAAATTACAGTTATGTCACACAACTCTGAAAATACGTATATTCGGATAATCAGGATTTTACTTTAATATCTGGGCCGAATTCAATTATTATTTACTATAACATTTGTATAAGAGTTAGGGAGTCTTTATTTGAAACTGTTCAGTAGTTTGTTCCCAACTGGATTAAAGTTTTAACAGACGGTTGTATATACAAATACTTCAAACATTCTATAGCTTTAATTCGTAACATTCTACAGCAGGTATTAAAGATGTTTCAAAATGTATTCATCTTACTTGTTTTGCTATTTGTCAGGTGGTTATCCAGAAAACATGATGGTGGGTGGAACACATGGGGAAATCAACCCCAATAGTTCCTGGCTGAACAGCAAGGGAATGTGGTTGGCATACATGCTTGGAGTCTTGCTGTTACATCTAATTCTTCTCAGCTTTCCATTCCTAAGTGTAGCTGTTGTGTGGACACTGACCAATCTTACTCATAATCTGGTAAGTTGTTTTAGGTATCATCAATTTGGTATCATACAGACTTGCCATTTGCCTGTTGAGTAATAAGTACTTGAACTTCATAAGCAAGTTTTAAACTGGATCTGCTTGAACTTGGGACTCAGATCCAATGTCACGTTTTTGAAACGATACATTTTGATTCACAATTCTTTTAGATTATTTAAATATAGTTAATTGCATTTGCCATTTGTTTCAGGCGATGTTTGTCTTCTTACACACTGTAAAAGGAACTCCTTGGGAACCAAATGATCAAGGACTATCTAGACGTCTAACCCATTGGGAACAGATTGATTGCGGGGAACAGTTTACAGCCACACGAAAATTCCTCACCGTTGTTCCTATCGCACTGTAAGAATTTCAACTGTTTTCTTAGCTTAAAGGATAATCCCGTTTTAGTGTTGGTATTGATTTAGAAATGAAAATTAATTGCATGAGGTGTTTGTGTTGTTGCAAAGTTACCTGCATATGAGATCTGGGTTTGATGCTTTGGTCAGCTATCCCGACAATATTTTATAGTTTCCCTTGTTCTTTATTAGGTAGTTAATTTAAAATTTTCTGTAGTCATACTCGTTTCATTTCTCCAATTTGACCATCATTTCATCTCTTCCCAGTGTTAAATAACTCCCAATAACGAAACAAGTAAACCTTATTACATGTCGAAATTAGATTGTAAGACCCCTTTCTAACTTTTTGTTTTTCTTTCAGGTTTTTCTTGACTAGTTTCTATACAAAATACGATTCATTACACTTTGGAATCAATTTAATCGCACTGACGTTGGTGTTGGTACCAAAATTGCCTCAGTTTCACCTGGTGAGGCTTTTTGGAATCAATAAATATTGAACTTTTAAACATGACTGCTGTTCATCGTTACCAAGAATTTTGATTTTGTGAATTGAATGAAAATGCCAACATCAAAAAGTCGTTGTCAATTGGGCTTGTGGTCCATTCGAAGGATTTAAACGCTATTCTCTCATCACTATGGTTAACTTCTGTAAAATTTTACTTCTGCAGACTTCTGTTAACTAAAAAATGATTTTAGTTTACAAGTTAATAAAGTTGATGAGCTGCGTAACTATCGATTTATGCTGTTTAACGCCTCAACTTTTTTTAACTTTAACATAATGCTATATTATTAACTTGAAGCACAGTATATATGGTTGTAGTTTCATAAAGCAAATTGATGCAAGTTGGGTAAGCTTGTAGGGCTTTTTTTTTGTATTTGAATACCTATATTGCTTTAATCATATTTTAAGTTGTCAATGACCTTTAGGCCGTTTGCACACGCATCGACAAAATCGACTTGACGTCCAACACAAGATGCCCATTAACATTCACGCCACGTGTAAAATGCCCCAGAATAGGCGCTGGATCTGGTTTGTGTGCCAGATGGTGTGCAAACGACCTCACTCTACTTTAAATGCAAGTTTTACCAAGTTTTGTGCCATGACGCCATTGGTAACATCAGTTGTATTTTTGGCTCTTTTGAGATACACATTTTTTTATGTTTCCTTTAGAATTAATAATATCTGGCGCAACCTTCAAAACGTTCTGGGACTTACACTACTCTCCTTTGACTAAACTTGGTAAAAGTTTTAAAATTCGATACTGTCGTTTCCTATAACATGGTTACTAGATATGTTCGGGTCGCCTGTTGACCCTATCTACCATGTCTTAGGATGTATGGGCTGTGCTCGTGTGTAATTTTATAGATTTGGGGATTATTTGGAAGACAATTTCATGTCCTAACTACACTATATTGATCAAACTTGTATACAGTAAACATGTTTATTCAACAGAAACTGGTCAGAAATATTTTTCCCTTCTAGATGTTTTATTACTCGTACGGTATAAATTGTAATACCCTTAACGAATTTGAAGTCAAAAAGTTAAGGTTACCGTGATCTGTATTAATTTTCAAATGAATTAGCGTTATTCTTGAAAGTAGAATAAAATGTTATATATTTTGAAATAGTTACTTCTATTTCTTGTTTACTGTGTGTAAAGAAGACACCACCATAATTATTTTTCAACTTGAAATGTAATCAATTATGCAAATTTGTCGAGATTGTAACAATTGAGGAATCATTGATTACCATTCCATTATGGCCTTAAATGCACTGTTAGTTTAAAAGCAAGGCCGTTGCACTTATGAGGCCCTCACAGTGCTCAATCCTAATTTGTGGGCTATTTTTCAATGTATGGTTACACCAGCCTTACTCACAGCCACCTTCTAACGGGTATGCCTCAACCGGTGTGTGCTACATGCGCTGTACCCCTCACAGTAGCACACCTTTTGGTAGACTGCAGGCGCTACGCTTCTCTGCGGCGTACCGCCATCCACAATGCTGCCGGTTCTGTCCGCTACAGCTCTCCCACATTTTGGGAGAGAACCGATCTGTCCCCTTCTCTTGCACACTCCACTATCTCACCCTTTGTTGTCTCTTGTCTGCACTCTAACTTCTGTCGCCATCCTCATGTCATCACTTGATCATTCCTATATTAATCGTTTGTCCTTTCCTGTCCTGTGCTAACCGGGCAGGGTACCTGTAATGGGTTACCCAGCCTATCCATGGCCCTCCTTGTCTTGCATATTTATGCGATATGCAAATATGGTTTTTTGCCACAAACGTTAGTACTGTTAAATTTGAGTGAGATATTAGTCATAAGGATGGGTCAATGTTATGAACAATACTTGGATGGCTACTTATGAGAGTTGTAAGTGATCACTTTCTGATGTCAGTAGCTCGTATTTTACCCCGATATACTGTACATATGTATAACCATTCTGAACAAACCTAAACAAAACAAGCAAACACATTTTCAAAACAATTTATTTCTTAAGTTATACATGTTTCGCTGAATGTTTAAAGCCACTGCTGTAGCTAAGACCCTGTTTCCCTTCCCATCAGGTGATTTCTATCATTAGCCTGATTATACCGATTGAAAGGCCGCTTTCAAATGAAATTATTAGTTAGTTTTAGCTATTGTGGTTAACAGCATTTTATACATGTAAAAGCCTAGCGACATGGTTAAAAAGCTGCTAAAGCCTACGTTGAACACGCGTTTCTTTATTATCATTTGAACTAATGAGATGCTAAAACAATTGTTAGATGATACGTCTTTGAAAGATAAGACGACATTACAGAAGTCATGCTCATGCCCTACTTCTATGCGTAAAAACATTTCAACTTTTATTCTACGGCTTTCCAAACTGAAGCGTTTAACTACTTAGAAAGAAGCAAAGAAAGTTTTATTAGTAAGAAATATTTGGCAAAAATAAAGAGAAAACGCGCATGACTGATTTATTTTTTGAAAATTTTGATCGCTATGCCTGTGTGCAGAAATGAGAAAAGAAAAAAATTTGAATGCCCTCTAACACACTCAAAAATCAGTAAGATTCAAATTTATGGCTTTGAAATCCCTCCTTACTAATTGATTTCTTTCAAAATGGGTAAAGGCGGTAGGAAATTTGAATAATTTTTTAAAAGCGTTATAATGCTGGACAACGACTGGTAATGCAGAACTTTTTGACTTCATTGGGGAGTGGATCTGTCATAACCGGCCGACTATATCGTTCATTGCAGACTTCATTGGAATGAGCCGACTTTGGATAATTCCGCAATACGCTGTTAATTGTCTTAAGAAGTGGATAAGAACCTTGACAGCAGACGTTGTTGAAATCGTCAAAATCGAGAGCCCAGATCATCGCCCCTCCGAAATTATTGTTGCGCACATATTCAGACTGAAGATAAAAAAGCCCAATGGTAAGATTTCTAAAGCATGTGCTTGTGTTTTATGCATTAATAATTCATTAATTCTTTACCTTTCTGCGTATTGTGTCGATATCGTCATAACTGAACCATTGGTTTCCTTTGAATGCAAATGGGCCAATTCGACCTTTGGGATCCTTTACTACACTCCATCCATCCCCTCTGAGCCTAGTGCAAATCTGGAAAAGTATTTTGGAATTATTATACACATTTACTCAATTCCCTTTTCGATTTCAGAAATGTCATCATCACTTCAACTTTTATAGACAATGTACCTCGTAATAAGACAGCATTCCACCCTGTCGCGAAAAATCTCCAGCTTCTCCTGGTCCATATGCTGGTGCGTTAAGACCGTGCTCTTTGGTATCTGCCAAGCTCCATGACTGGCCATAAAGGGGCATTCCCATAATTAATTTGCTACGGGGAGCCCCTAGCTCAAGATAGTAGTGAAGGGTAAAGTTCTGGAAAAAAAATAATAATATTAGCTTATTTGTACATGTCATGGCAGCATTGCGGATAAAAGAAGTATCCATACCGAGTTAAAATAGTCAAATTCATCCCCTGGGAAGTAATACAGTGGTGCTACGTGTCCTGTCTTTTTCTCCCAAGAGCCTAGAAGTTTCAAGAAACTTCATTAGTGAAATCAAATTTGTTAAATATACGGTAGTGGATGTCTGGTTATATTCCGCGCCTTACCATGGAAATCATAAGTCATGACGTTTATGAAATCCAATTTTCTGTAATACGAAAAACGTCAAATTAGTTCTAATCCTCCAAATCAAAATACTGGATGGTATTTTCTGTTTACTAAAATGTATCTTACTGTGCAACGATTTGTACATCATATGCATTGTCGATAACAGTTTTGCTAGGCGACACGGCTGCTGTCAGCAATAGCCGTGGTTTGTTCTGATCAAAAGCAGTTCGTAATTCCTAGACAAAATACGCAGATAAAGTGAGTAGATGTGCAGAATATGGTTACTAATGACTTTAAACGAAAATCTTACCGAAACCATTTCTGCAAATGCGCTCTTGTCGCTTACTGGACCTCGCTTGCAGTCGACTTGCCAGCATTTAGGATCTGGTTGATGGACCCAAAATATATATTAGTATTCTGTTATTTTGACCCTTGCAAACATCGCAAAATGCAGTAACTTACATTCCCAGTCGAAATCTAGACCATCGAATCCATTTTTATTGATAAAGTCGACAGCATGGCTGATGAATTTGGCTCGAGCACTGGGGCTATTTACTAAACGAGAGTATTTGTCACCCAGACTGTCTGTCCAGCCACCAAGACCCAAGATGATTTTGACCTTAGGGTTTTTCTTCTTAATATCCACAACTCGAATAAAGAATCCTGTGAAAATTCAAAGTCAAATTGAGGCACGTGATTACTTCAGTGCATTAATACTCTGCTAATGGTCCTTGTCATGTACTTACGATTGTCTACATCAGCCCATGGATCGTGTAGCTTTATGATAAGGTTCTCGCCATCCAGCACCGTGAAAGCATAAATGATATGGGTGCACAAGGCAGGGTCCACATTTTCAGGATAGAATTTGCCAATACCGGGTCGGTACCATGCCCAATTTGTGAAATAACACACAACTTTGTAATCGTAGGTGAGTCCTGAAATATTCAATTAAGTAGATATATTTTTCTATTCTCTTTGCATGAAACTAGGGCGTTAGCACGTTACCCAGGGTTTAAACCCTGCAGTTTTGAATTACCTGGTGGGAGTTCCACAGGTGAATCGGTTACCAGCGGTGGTCGCGTTACCGGAGGAGCCCAGGTCTGGGGTGGTCGAGCTGTCGTGCTTGGGGTAGTACTACTGGCCCATGGCGGTCTTCCGGTGGTCGAGGTGGCCCAGTGAGGAATCCTGCTGGTCGTGCTGCTTGCCCAAGGCGGAATCCTGGTGGTTGAGGTAGCCCAGTGAGGGATCCTGGAGGTGGTACTACTGGCCCAAGGTGGAATCCTGGTGGTTGAGGTGGCCCAATGGGGAATCCTGGTGGTTGTGGTGGTGGCCCAGTGGGGGATCCTCGTGGTGCTCGAGAACCAGTCCGGGGGAGCCCAGGTCTGGGGCATGCGTGAGGTTGTCTGTTCTACAAACCTGGTGCTAGGAGGCCTTGTCGGCGGCCCCCATGTGGGCCAGGGTGTGGAGACCGGAGCCCGGGTAGTCGGTCGGCTGCCCCCGGGGAACTCGGGTTTGGGCTTCAGGTTACACTTGACGTTGCGGTCCCAGTCGCAAATCTTGCTGGCTGCGTTGAAGGACGTCTCCCCGGTGCACTCCAGAGGAATGGGCTCGAAGTTGGCGCATAGGTAGTACTTCTTGCAGTGGTTGGGGTTGGCGTACAGACCGTCGCTGGGGCACTGGAAGCGGTAGGTTGTCGGAGGGTCGAAGTTGAGCGTGGGGTCAAAGGGCGCTGGGATCTCGGGTGGGTTGAAGGGCGCTGGGACCTCGGTCGGGAGCTCGCAGCTGGCGTAGTGAGACCAGTCGCAGGTGTATGTCACCTTGTTGTAGTGAAGGCCGAAGGGGCAGACAAATTGACGTAAAATGCCGTTGTCGCAACGGAAGAAGCGGTTGCAGTCCGCAGGGTCTGTCAGAAAGCCACTGGACTGACATACAGAGTCTGCCAGATAGAGGCCGGCACGGATCTCCTTTACGGGTTGAGTGTGGATGGGTGCGAAGGGGATCTTGATTGCCATGTACAGGGGCCCACTGCTGGTGGAAGGAACCTGGGGCCGGAAGGATGAGTAGGGCAGCCGCATTGCCTCGTTAAAAGATGTGCCCGTAGGCTGCTCCCCTTCTCCACACAATGAAGAATAGATTTTCCGCATCAGGGGGGATTTGGGGCCGCATACACCGATGTAGTCGTCCAGATCTAATGCCCATGCCATCGCACCTCCCAAGTTGAACTTTTTAATGAACTCCATCTGAATAACAGAAAATTGTGTCGTGTTTTTCAGAGTATTTTCGGTTAGGTTGGTTTGTTGACTGATCTTTAGGGTCCAATTTAATGTGCGACATTATTATTCTATAAGCATCACAAAATTAGTTTTTTTTTTGCCCTTATACATCTAAGATTTTTACACTTTTGACACCATACTTTTGCCGTAACAATTTGTCTAAGGATTTCACTCAAAATCACTGAAATCCTTTGACCAAGCTTCATGCCAAGACAAATGCTTACTATTGGTCCTTTTTTTTTTCATGCGATTAGACGATGGAATAGTCTTCATGGCGAAAGTCCAAATTTAGTAAAAATTCAATTTAACAATGATGCCTAAGTCGCTACTGATGTAGGAGCATTCTCCTGAATTGATTGGGTACGACCCCACTACCATACGACCCCACTACCATATGGCATTTATTTCCTGACTGTAGGGTACTGAGTTGAATTGAATTGATTTATAAAAGCTAGATTTTATAAATTACATCTAATGTATGGAAAACTTTAGATTGACCCATTACGCATAAACAATCTGCATGAAGCCAATGGGCCTTATGCAGATTTCGTTATTTATCAATACCACGTAACTGCTATAGTCTCTCTCGAGTTAAATATGAATGAAATGTATTAAAAGACACGTGATGTCGTCCTTGACGTAATTCTACATTTCCTGTCGAATTTGGTCGTTTTCCCCGTAATTATTCAAAAGTAGGCAATCATTGCTAGCATTGCGACCATGCGCGGTTGCCTTCATTCTGGGGCTTACCTTGTCTTCAATGCTTTGTTCATCGTCGTAGCCTACCCATTGACCCTGACCAAAAGCATATGGTGTTTTCCCATATTCGTCCCTTTCAATTTTCCACGATCCATCGGAAACTAATGGGCATATCTAGAAGAAAGAAAAAAAAAACACGTTAAAAAGACCGTTAAAAAATATTATAAAATAGTAGAGAAGTTGAGTGCCTACTTACTTCATAATAAGCTAAGTAGCCTTCTTCACCAGTGAATTTTCCAGGAATACCAGGTCCTTTGGCCACACTACCTGGCTTGTTGTCATTTTCATTGGCCAGGGTGAAGGAGACGCCGAAAAATGGAATACCGAGTATAAGTTTGGAGGGATCAGCTCCTTTATCCATCAGATAACGAATTCCAAATTCCTGCAATGCAAATTCTCAGAGTTTAGATTGAATATTTCCTATGTCATGTTTTCAGGTTGTGATGGATATGCTTACAATATTTCTGATGGTATTTTCCCATTCGTCATGGGGACGACGGGTTGCAGGACTATGGTGATCAGCCACTTTACCCGAAGCACTTCTCAAATTGAATGCCAGAACGTTGATAAAGTCGAGGTTACTGCAAAACAAGTTTGACTTGGTTTAGAATTAAGGCAATTTATGCTAGTTTGTTAGATCATTTTGATATAATGTTGTTCATTACGCATTTATTTCTGGCACGTTGTATCCATC
This sequence comes from Julus scandinavius, assembly GCA_034696685.1. NCBI lineage: Eukaryota > Metazoa > Arthropoda > Diplopoda > Julida > Julidae > Julus > Julus scandinavius. Next base: position 1,185 of record JAQGAE010000160.1, on the reverse strand, counting down.
ATCAATGATTTCTTTGATTGGGGCCATAACTGCACTGAGCAATAAATTCCGAGACGACAAGGCAACTCGAAGTTCCTAAAAAAAACCAGTTTCATCAATATTGATGGATCATGTTCAAATTTTCCATCAGAAATCTTCAAATGTGGGATTTATTACCTTTATTAGTTTCACGAAATTGTCCTTATCTTCACAACGACCGCTTCTTTCGGTTGCTGCTGGGAAAGCCCAATTAATGTCGACGCCATCAAAACTAAAAAGAAATGTCATCTTATATTTTCAATTTGTGGTTAAGGATAACATCACCTACTGATGTATAGTCATGTAGGGTTACATTTATTTAACGAACACGTCTCTTGACTGGTCATGGTTATTAAGAGAAACGTGCTTATTTAATTGTGGCTTATCGTGTGTTTAGCAAATGTTTCAATGTAAGTTTTTTTTGTTGGAATTCACAAGTTTCCTTAATGTAGTCTATTATTATTGTCCATTATTTAGAGTAATCGACTCCTTTTTATTTTACATCATCAATAATATAGAAGAATACTAACTGGTGCTGCTGTACGAAATTTAATACACTATCCACAAACTGGGCCCTTAGATGAGGATATCGTGCCATGAAAGAAAACTTTAGACCGCCTTCATTCCATCCACCAATCGCTATCATAACTTTGAGGTTTGGATTCTGTAGCTTTAAATCCGTAGCATTTTTGTAGCCACCTGTTGGTATGGAAAAATCTTTATTAGAAACGTGTAAATTCAGTGCACAAATAGAAACCTGGTTTCTAGATTATCTTGTGTCTTTTCCAATAGTTTACATGCACATGCATGTTATCCTAAATGTGCGTTTTAAAAAAAAAATTATTTTAATGAATGAATTGGAAAAAATCAATATTTGAACTTTTGATCATGTGGACAAATTGTTAAAACAACTGAAAATATATTGATTTATATATTGTGACGATATATTGATTTAATTATTCTTAAAAAACACTTTTTGAAGCTTTTATCTGTATATTAAATTTGTAGAAAATAGCGGAATAATATTTATGACATTTCCAATGATATGTTTTTATAAAAAAAAATTTACTTGGTGTAGTAATTGACGTGGATATGTAAATGTCTACCCCTGCCTTATTGGGTGCGTCAAAAATTGAAGAAGGTAGACGTCTATGATATCTTGAAATT
>JAQGAE010000159.1:0-51252 GCA_034696685.1 Julus scandinavius | reverse complement strand
TTGTGCCCCCCTCCCATCCTCCACTACACAAATTTGTGCTTTCCTCCATCCTCCACTACACAAATTTTCGCCTCCCTCCATCCTCCACTACACAAATTTGTGCTTCCCTCTATCCTCCACTACACAAATTTGTGCTTCCCTCCATCCTCCACTTCACAAATGTGTGCCCCCCTCCATCCTCCACTACACAAATTTGTGCCCCTCCATCCTCCACTTCACAAATTTGTGCTCCCCTCCATCCTCCACTACACAAATTTGTGCCCCCAACTATTTTATTATAGATAAAGCAGTATTTTTCCACTAAAATACTGTTTGATACCAAATACAGTGACGTACCAAATGACTCTGAGGTTAACCCGAGGAAGCATGTAGTAGATTACAAAATTTTACCTGACGATAGTTGATTGGGTTACACTTTATCAATAGTGATGTCAACGCAAATATAGATGTACACGTATCTCTCCACCAATGAACGTGTGGAATACTTTGCCTTATAAATGGGAGAGGAACTCGTGTGTGTATATATATATATATATGACAGTTGGAAAACCAACCAGAAGACCATTATTCATTAAGTTGAAAAAACGATTCCCAAAATGTCGTCGTCAAACTATCATTCTATCGTCAACGAATGTAGAAGAAACGGGAGCTTGTGGGAAGATCCAGATTTTCCAGATAATGATTCATCCTTGTTTTTTACTCGAAAACAGCGTTCTGGTTATAAATGGAGAAGACCAGGGGTAAGCCTTCTAGGATATTTAAGTATTTGCTTAATGAATATTACTATTCACCCCAATCAATGTTTGTTATAAACACTACTATCAAAATAATCAATTCTTAATTGAATGACAAATAAATGATAACATCCAATGATCTTGATGAAAGATTAGATGTTGCAGAGTTAGTTGTAGTTGTGTTGATCCTTCAACAAGCGATGTTGCGCAATCAAATATTAATTAACTTTATTCAGATGTTTAAAAGTAAGTCAAACATGTTCTGATATTTTAAGACTCATTTCATTTTTTTTGATAATTACAAATTTGAAATTTGAAATCACTTGAAAAATCAAGGATTAAAGTGGGTCAGGGTTTTCAATTGTTTTCAGTGAGTAACATATGTTGTAATCGATGAGTAAGCTTACCTGAGTACTGATATTGGGTAATTGAACAAATTCGTCATCGTTTACAGAATGTTGTCTGGGTTATATCATACGATTTATCAAACACTTATCAAATGACATTAATCGCATAATGCACAATCCATGTTAACAGTTTATCGATAATACGGGTCTTTCAACTCTTTATTTATCAATTTATTATTATTATTGTGTATTTATTCTATTTTCGAATTTAGGAGATTTGCAAAAGTTATCCGGAATTCATAAGTCATGGGGCAAGCCAGCTCGATTTTAAGCAAGGAGGTTTGGGTAAGTGTTTATTTTTTTTTTACTAAAATTCTAAGTTTTTATTTAGTAACTTCATAGTGTTTTCTGGAATAATACCAATATTTAATATTAATTTTCATGGTTTCTCATCTTTATAGGAGATTGTTGGGTACTTGCGGCTGCTGCTAACATCTCAAGATTTCCAAAGTTGTTTCGGAGAGTAGTACCTGAGGGTCAAGATTTTGGAGAGTCCTACGCTGGTGTGTTTCGATTCCAATTTTGGCAATATGGAGAATGGGTAGAAGTCTTGGTGGACGACAGGTTGCCCATGGACAGAGGTAATCTGGTTTATGTCAGCCCAACCGAAAAGAACGAATTTTGGGGACCGCTTCTGGAGAAAGCATATGCCAAGTAAGAATTAGGACAATACGTTGGTAATAATTATTTATCAGAAACTGAAATATGCCACGATGAATTAAATTATTGGAAAAAGTTGACCAACCAATAACAATTGATTAACAAACTCCTAACATATCACTATAAATTTCACTCGGTTTCATGATTTTCAACACTGAAAAACGAACAACACTTCGGTTGTTCCTCTAGCGTTCGAAATTCTGCATGAATTTTGGCGCCATGTAGTGACCTCAAACTAAAATTTCCTGCTCTTTAAAATGACTTTTTCAGTTTTTTTGTACGACATCTGGTTTTCGAATAATAAACGAATATGCAAGACTTTTTAACCGCCCCTCATACAACCCAAAAAAATGAATATCTGCATCATTTTAAGCAATTTCCATGATGTTGGTCATTTTTCTCATTTTTCAGATTGTACGGCAGTTACGAGGCCATTGAGGGTGGAAACAACTGTGATTCTCTCACAGATTTCACTGGTGGTGTTGTGGAACAGTATTTTATGGACAGAGTACCGAATAATTTCGAGGACTTGCTAGAACATGCTTCTGCCAGGAAATCTGTCATGTCTGCATCCATTTATGTAAGCTGGTATTTTATAATATGCTAATCGTTTTGTTAAGTATGTAAAATAACCAACAAATATTTGTCAACCCCATTCAGGGAGATCCACGATCCAATCCACAAAGGAAAAATGGTCTTATTGAAGGCCATGCTTACAGTGTTACTGGATTTACAAAGGTATGCTTACAATTTCGATAATGTTTGACATTTTGCTGAAATTGCCAATACTGGTGTGGAAACTACATTTTAGTGAGTTGTCATTGCGTGATGCGATATATTTACAATTTTTTATTGATATAAAGGTGAAAAAAGATGGGAAGACTGTTTTCATAATTCGCATTCGTAATCCTTGGGGCTCTGACCAAGAATGGAATGGAGCCTGGTGCGACGCGTAAGTCTTGAAACATGATTTGTAGATTTTTAGAAAATTGTAAAGTTTATAATGAAAGTTTCTTGGAATTCGGGGGGAAGATGTAGGAGGGAAGAATCCATTCCCAAAATCCTACTTCCCCCATATATACGGCCTTGTTATAGTGGAATGTCTACAGCTACACGGTGAGTCACAAAAACGTAGAACCCAGTAAAAAAATCACAACTTCGTGAAATATGCTTCGATTTAAATGAAATTTGGTACTTGCATAGAACAATAGTGTGGGAACAAAAAAACTTGTTCCGGACTTGCGGCAAAACTTGGATGTTTTCGTTTTACAACAAGACACCGCCCCCTCACCGTGCTTGAGAAACAGTTAAACTGCTGCAACTGGACACGCCACGGTTTATCGAACTCAACCACTGGCCACCAAACAAGCCCGGACTTGAATCAGGTGGACTACAAAATTTGGGGAGTTCTCCAGGAAAAGGTTTACAAATCGAAGATTAATAATATCGAAGACTCGAAACTACGAATTAAGAAAACTTGGATTGAACTCGACCAGCGTATAATCGATTCGTCCATCAAAGAATGGCGCGTTAAGGCTTGTGTAAAGGCCACTGGAGAACATTTCAAGCACGTTTTATAATTTATTTTTGTGCCTACACTATTGTTCTATGTAAGTGCCAAATTTCAATTTAAATCGAAGCATTTTTCACGAAGATTTGATTTTTTGTATTGGGTTCTGTTTTTTTATGACTCACAGTGATTTGCATCATTCCACTAGTTGATGCTCATTCACTGTACAAAACAGTCCTAAATTTGAAATTTTCGAGAAATGCAGTGTAGGAGCCATTGACCATTTTTATCAAGGGCTGTCAATGTCTGCCATACACTGGTAAAGCTGAGTCATGGGTCGAAGCACTGTTACTTTTTTTTTTACTCATCTGCTTTACATCTGTTTCAGGGTGACTTATGCCAGAATAAATGTCTAGGTTGATGAACGGGTTGTTAAAGAAAAAAAAGTTATATTTTCCATAACATCGACAAATACACAGTTTAAAATTACTTCAGAATTCAAATTGAAGAATTTATGTCCAAATGTCAGCGTTAATTTATAGTCTGAAAAGTCGATTTTACTGAAAAGTTAGGAGTAGAATTGACTATAAATTTCCTCCCACACTGCAAGTTGTTGGCCGTGTTCAAAGTTGTCCTTGGTGGAAACATATCCTTGAAATTGCTTTTAAATGTATACTAACATATGTGAAAGACCTTTTTACTGTACACATAAGGGGCCATTCAAAAATGACGTCCTCAAGAGGGGGGTAGGGGGAGGCAATCAGTGATGGGCAAATTGTACTCATGAGTACGAGTACTGATTACGATTACAGTTGAATCATGTAATCAGAATACATGTAATCAGTAGTCATATGAAATGAGTAATTTCATATGACAATTTTTGAAAGAATTTCAGGGACGACTTTTTTGAATGGCCCCTAAACCTACCTGAAATTTTATGAAGGCTATAAAGACTCCTGAGATAATATAAACATAAAAATCCAAGACTTTTGTTAGGTTCAAGGTCTTCCTACTAAAGGCTTGTATAGTTTCAGCCCGAAACTTAGATATCAGGTCTATAACAAAGTTAAATATGTTAAATAATAAAATTAGGTCGTTAACAATGTTAAATTTGCTAAATTATAAAATTAGGTCGATAATAATTTGCTAAATAATACATTATTGTCAACAGATCTAAAGAATGGAAAAATATATCTGATGAGCAGAGGGCAGCACTGGGACACCCCGAGATCGATAAGGATGATGGAGAGTTTTGGTAAAGGGTCCTTTTAATTAAACTGGCTTTTCAAGCGGTTAATAGCGCGCTTATTAAATACGCTTATTTTGAAATAATCTCAGGATGTCCTTGGATGATTTTGAAAAGGAATTTGACAGTATCGAAATATGCAATCTGACGCCAGACTCTTTGGAGAGTGATTCATATCTGACCTGGGCCGTCAGCATGGCACATTCAAAATGGACCAAAGGCATCACTGCTGGTGGACGACACCAGGAAAGTAAGCCATTTTGAACTTAACAAATCATAAACAGAATGTCAAATATGCATACTAACGAAGAATTCTGAAGGTGGTTTTTTGTTTCACAAATAACGTATTTTTGTGTTCAGAAATGCATATAGAATTAGACCCTCTACGAGTTCTAATTCCTAGTTTGCTAACATCCCAACATGTCATGATCACCTATAAGTATGGACCGATGGCAAGTGGGGCCTGTGAAATACAAAGATACTATATATAATTCCTCTAAAAACTACCTTCCTCTCCATTTCTTAGGGGCCATTGAAACTCACCCCCACCCCCTCCCTCCCCAACCCATTGTCCACATTGTGTCCATTTCAGCCAGACCTTTGTTCCCATCTTCATAGACGTCCTTAATTGTTTGGAAACCAATGTCTTGGAACAGACAAAGGTCCATCCTATCCGAGGTTTTAAAAATCCAAGTAAATTTGGGACCGAGGACACATTTCTTCTAGTGTCTTCTAGTGTCCTAAAATACTTCTAGTGTCTTCTAGTGTCTTAAAATTAATACTTCTAGAGTCTTCTAGTGTCCTAAACGACTTCTAGTGTCTTCTAGTGTCCTAAAAGACTTCTAGTGTCTTCTAGTGTCCTAAAAGACTTCTAGTATCTTCTAGTGTCCTTAAATACTTCTAGTGTCCTAAAAGACTTCTAGTATCTTCTAGTGTCCTTAAATACTTCTAGTGTCTTCTAGTGTCCTAAAATTAATACTGCTAGTGTCTTAAAATACTTCTAGTGTTTTCTAGTGTCCTAAAAGACCTCTAGTGTCTTCTAGTGTCCTTCTCGTCTGTTCTCACCCAATGCTTCCTATGGTCCCAAACATCTTTCCAAAGGGATCTTCCCAATCAATGCCTGGGCTCTCTATGGCCTTAGTAACCTTTGAGCCCCTAAGCACCAACCAACCCACTATCTAGAGTCCATTTCCCTTTTCACTGATCTTCAAACTTAATTAAACAGAAAATCCCCCTCTTGAGGACGTCCATTTTGAAAGGCCCCTAATATATATTTTTTGAAAATTTTATTTATTTTAAGGTAGCCTAGCTTATAGTTGTTAGTAAGCCTCCTTTGTCTCCTTAAAATATTTTGAGACCCGAGTCCGGCCCTTTTATAAGCCATGACTCCACTTATCCCTACAATCTCAATGGTGGCCATTTTGTCAAGGATAAATATGATTACAAAATGCATAAAGCATATTCTTTCGTTCCAGGAACTTTCTATAAGAACCCTCAGTTCCATATTGATGTCCAAGACTACGATGAGGACAGTAATGAACATGCCTCCTGCGTGCTACAAGTTCTTCAGAAAAACAGGCGTAGGAACCACCTTCCATATCTGACTCTAGGATTCGCAGTTTACCAAGTTCCACCAGGGACATCACTTCCATTGAGCAAATCGTTCCTAAAGTCTGCTCGTCCTGTGGACTTAATGGCCCAATACAGGCCCCAACCACCGCCATCACGAATGATTGTGGAAAGGGTTTATTTAAACCCATCTAGCTACGTTCTCATCCCAACCACTTGGAATAAGGACGAGGAAGCCGAATTTATGATTCGGGTATTTAGTGAAGCTGCCAATTCAGCACGGTAAGCTATTTTAAACAATCTCATCAAACGTTGGGATAAATATGTCAACAAACTCGGGTCCTACATTGAAAAATAGCAAATTTTCTGCTCATTAAAATGGCTATTTCAGTTTTTTTGTACGACATCTGGTTTTCGAATAATAAATGAATATGCAAGTCTTTTTGACCGATACTCGTATAAAGCTGGAAGGTATTAAAATAATGTTTTTTATTTAATATAGTGAATTGGGTCGTGGTGAATAAGCTGATGATTAAATCTGCTGAGATCGAAGACTACGAAATGATCTGCCGAAAGGATTATAAATGCTAAGTGATCAAATTTATTTCATTTTTGTGAAAATGTGATTGAAAGTAGAGACCTGTGTCCACTACTAGAAATCACGAAAATTGCGGCCCTAACTAACTTTGAGATTGATTGATCGTCTTCTTTTAACGGGGAATTCATTAGTCATTGGGGATGAAATCTCTACAAAAAATACTTATAACCTCGAATGACGCATTATATGAGTTTATGAGAATGATCTTATGCCCTCGATTAGCTTAATTATACCCTATTAAAACAATTTACAAGACATTGAGACAATAAGGGATTTAATTGAAGCTCCCTTGTATACATGTCACATTTGAATAATTGGACTGTAGATTTAATTACACATAGTTAATAAATAGTAGCTTAGGAAATGCCTAGCATACATTTTTTTAATTAGTTTCCTAACCCAGCTAGTGGTTTAGTGGTGAAAAACGATTAACACTTCGTTGTTCCTCTTGTTTGAACACTTTCAAGCGAGTCGCCATTTTGTTTTTGATAGTTTTTTCGAAATTCTAAATTAATTTTGGCACCATGTAGTGATCTAAAACAAACATTACCTGCTCTTTAAAATGGCTATTTCAGTTTTTTTGTACGACATCTGGTTTTCAAATAATAAAGGAATATGCAAGACTTTTTGACCGCCCCTCGTACTTCCTGTTACCTGTTTGTATGCTAGATATGGGGATATAAGATCGACATTGTCTGGACTCATATGCTTTTGGGCACCTTAAACCCCAACAATTAGTTTCCTAACTTTTATAAGTATTTCCCTGATAATACAAGGTGACTTGAAAATCTAAAAGTATTGAGAATTTGAATGATTGAAAAATGGTTTTAATTCGATAACAATCGCAGTTTGAAATGATATGAAAAAATTGTATTTACAAAAAATACTTTATGTGATATATTTATGTATTTACGGAATATTAAAATAAATACAATCGAAACAAATACAGTTTATTAACAAGTGCGTTATACCAAAATAATCACCATAGATTGATTGGTATGGAACAATGATCCTTGACTATGCATAGTTTGGCATAATGATTCAACACTTCTTGTTACTTTGTTGTTGTAACAAATTACATTTTGTACCAAACATCATTTGTCTTCTAACAAGTTTTGACACGCAAACAGGTTTTAAAAACCAAGCGTTAATTTAATTAAAACGCTACATGGAATGAATATGTACAACATTTCGAATTTCAGTCCAGTGAACATGAAATCACTGTCACTGACAAAATCTTTCACTGTCACTGTCATCGCCTTTCCCTTCTTGAAAACCAGGTGAAGGGTCCCGCGGGTAGTTGTCCCGTCTGTTTTAATCTCCGGTAATCGTAAATCACTTTTCCGATGATGGATGCAATAATTACAACCATGGCCAAGTTAAGAATGTCAATGTTGTTCACGTACACATTCTTAGCACAAAAGTCGTGTTTAGATAACTTGTGGATTACTTGATTGGGATGGTTTGGATCGTCGCTGGCACAACGGATGTTGTCAATGTCCTTAAACTTCGGGTAGTGTTTGATGAGCAAGTCAATAAAAGGGGCAACCACGTGACACTCGCAGTTCCAGGGGTTGTTGCCCAACTTTACTTCATCCAGAAAAGTGGACAACATCCTATCGATCATGTGGATGGGCAGTTGGGTGAGACGATTACCACTGATGTGGAGGGAATTCAAGGCCTGAAGACAGAAAACAAGCAATGAGTTCTGGAAAACAATTATATTAAAGATAGACTGGTTCCTTCCGTTTTAGGCTACTAAATTAGAGCAACATGCAAACCGGATAGACAGTCTTAAGACAGCCAAACATAACAATGGGGGATGTGGTGCAAACAACAAAATGTGGCTGTCTGGCTTTGTTAGATTCCATACTGCAACAAGTTGTATGGTTTCTATTTCGGGGTATTGATTTTCAAATGATTGAAACGGATTAATATGAGAAAGGAACAAATTTCATGGTATCAATTTTCAAATTTTGGCAAATAGAATAATGGATTGTCAGTGCTCTGGGAGCGTATCAGCATTTTGTGTTGAATTTCTGTCATGGTTGCCTCAATTTACTCCAAAATTCCTTTTCTATAAATTTCAAACACCCCACTCGCTGCCAATTCCACGACATTTTTCCAGAATTTTATGATTAACAGAAATTTCCTGACCTCGAAGTGAAATTCCAGCATAACATTGGTGTTTAACACAAAGTTATGCATAATTCCCGACTTTCCCAAATTCTTAAAAATTCAAGTTCATTTGGGATTGGGGACACATTTCTTCTGGTGTCTATTTCCCTTTTCACTGACCTTTAAAACTCAAACTGAAAATACCAAAACTGACAAATACCATCATTAGTGGACGTCCTTTTTGAATGACCCATATTAAGACTAAAACTTCACGTATCAGAAAAGCATTTTTTTTTACGGAAATCCGGTGTATGTTATTAATAATATTTTTGATAACATATTGTAATAATAATTGTGGACACAAAAAATTGTTGATGTAAAGCCAAACCCTTAAGACTACTTAATATATAAATTTACTCAAACATGGCTATTCTGGTCTATTCTGGATTTCCAAGATTTGCAGAAAGAAGCATATCAACATTTAGGGGCTATTCAAGAAGGACGTCCACGTTTCGGGGACATCCCTTAGAGTGGTCTAACCCTATTTTGTTCCTCCCACTACAGAAAAAAGGAATCTCTACTACTGCTTCTGTTGACTGGTTGTTGAAGCCATGCATAAGATTCTGATTCAAGGACCCTCATAACCAACTAATTGTAAAATGAAAGAATTGTTATTTACATTGAAAAAATCCGTCCTTTCCAATATGTTGATGGAGTCGATTGAATTATTATCGACGTATAAAAATCGAACAGTGATGTAGTTGGAGCCATTGACCAAGGTTTGGAGACTTTCGATCTTGTTGTTTTCCATGTGCAACACGCTGGATGTGTCTGGCAACATGGTTGGAAAGCTGTGATAGCCTTTGTTCTCACAGTAGACACCGATGACAGAGCGGACCTTTTGGCAAGAGCAATTCTTTGGACAGTGGTCAATCAGACTCTCAAAAGTCACCGAACCAAAATTTGCATCCTTTACATAGAAAGTACAACCGATTCTGTGTCTGTCGTGAAGGGTCACTTGTGGGGTTGTCCTCGCCCAATCCAAAAACCATTCCATTTCACTGCACCTGAATGGATTATCTGGAAAAAAAATACGAAAGGACTGATCAAAAGATAAATATTTAAACTTGGCGAATTTTTAGTTATTCGTGGGTGCCAGAAATTTACACATTCAGTATCTAAAAAAATTCCCAAAATTTCATGCATCCAGAAATGTTGATTTCAACATGGATTTTAACCTGAAAATTTATAGTACAGAATATTTTCATAGACCAGTCATATTTTTAAATGTAAAAATTCTGCAATCAGTGGGATGCTATTTTTTGATGTGGCAGGAAAGGGTGTTATTGTATCACATGATATAATAACATGTTGCATGTGCAGTATGTAACAAAAATGGCCAAGAATCCATGGATCCAGAAACGATGATGAATCATACATCAAATACTCATCCATGGATTTCAACATTGAAATTTTCAGATAATTACATTCGAAAATTGAACATTTTAACACATTTTTACATTTTTCAGAGACTAGTTAACGATTATTGACTTGAATCAGTGAAATTCTGCAATCAGTGGGATATTTTTTTGTAAATTTTAAGTATCAATTTGTTTGGGTTATTAATGTTGTGACGTCACATGGATTATGGTGTTGTTGAGTCACTTGTTTTGTTTAATTCAGTTTTGCTTTAGTTTTTTATCAGTACATGAGTTCATTAACTTTTTAGACAGTTATAAATTTCATTAGCATAATATATGGTGCCTGTAGGCGTATAGGTAACGAGTTGTACGAAACATTTACTACAATCATGTTGACTGCCACAAGGTTAAATTAATATTTATCTTGCAGTAAGTATACTTAAGTATACACACATGTCGTTTAGTACATATTTTGAAATTATAATCCCACCTGCATCAGGTATAGCTTTCTATTTTAACAAAGACATTAGCTTATAAATCTACTTCATAAACCAAGCATATGAATAATAAAATTATGCGCTACAAAAGTTGATCTAAACTGTAATTTATATTATTTTGATATCATAAACTACTTGCTATATTGGATGAGAAATCCATGTAATTGCAGCAGGAAAAACATGTAACGGAATTAAATTTGGTTCATTTTTTATGCCTAACACTTGATCATAATGACTAATTAATTAATGTAATATAGTGTAAATATCTGAAGGTTTAAACATAATAAACACTTGAGAAAAATTAAATACAAGGTCTTTATATATACGGCCTTATTAGTAAGTCTCCATGTAAATACAATGTGAGTCATAAAAAAGTAGAACCCAATAAGAAGAAAAATCACAACATCGTGGAAAATGCTTCGATTTAAATAAAATTTGGCACTTGGATAGAATACTAGTGTAGGAACAAAAAAACTTCTTCCGGACACTCGGATTTTCTCATTTTTCAATTTTTGAACTGCTGCAACGGGGAATCGCCACAGTTCATCGAACCCAACCACTGGCCACTAAACAAGCCCGGACTTGAATCCAGTGGACTTACAAATTGAAGATTAATAATATCAAAGACTAGAAACTACGAATTAAGAAAACTTGGATTGAACTCGACCAGCGTATAATCGATTCGTCAATCAAAGAATGGCGCGATAGATTCCGGGCTTGTGTAAAGGCCACCGGAGAACATTTGAAGCACATTTTATAATTCATTTTTGTTCCTACACTAAAGCTCTATGTAAGTGCCAAATTTTATTTAAATCGAAGCATTTTTCACGAAGATTTGATTTTTTTTTTTGTATTGGGCTCTACTTTTTTATGACTCACAGTTGTTAAATATCAAGTGACAGAAGTTAATTTGTCCAAAAAATTAAGGATTGTGTCCTCTTACCAACTGATGCATATTACGAAAATTGCATTTTTTTTGTTGCATTCTTTGAAAATTATAGTGACGGCTGCCAAAACCTTTTGACCATTTTTCATACAAAAATTAATGACTAAACCCTGAATCGAAGGTTGTACGTGCGCGTCATAGAAGCAAGGTACTACTATGCATTCAAAATCCACATACAAAGGATAAGCCTATTAAATTATATATATACATTGTATTGATAGAGAAGACATTGTTTAGAATTACAATTTCTATTTTGCATTAGGCTACAATTTACTCCCACCTTCGAGTTTTGAACGAAAACTGTTGTTTTAAACACCCGAGTATAATCTAAATTTAAACACAGCTGTATTGCTCCAGTAAAATTAATAATTTCAGGCCGAATGTATGTTCCAAAATACATTCCCCCTCCTCTCCCCCAAAAAATGTGATGACATTACAGCCTTGGAATAGGTTATATACAAGTACTGGCATTCAAGTACTACTTATTACTACTGTATACAGACTATATCAATGCATGACAACCTGTTCTAACCCGACCTTGCACTTTTTCACAAAAAAAAAAACATTATCCTTGTATACTACTAAAGGCAGTGATCTTGTAAAATCAACCAGAGGATATGGCAGTTGCGAAAATATTTTCCGGATTAATCACACGCTTGCTGCACCCAATTTTTTTTTATAGATTCGCGTGTAGAAAACTAAAACGTATAATCATAAAATTTTGTATCAGTACACTCGTTTTATGTGTTGAGTTTTCATTCCGAACGACCCTTATCGACCTTATGGCACAATTACTGTCGCCTACATTTGACAAAACAGCGCCCTGGAATGTCATATGCCTTCCAGATTGACACAATGTTTATTCCAGGTTTGCAGCCACATTTTCAAGTATCTGATATGAAATGTCATTGACGATGTTGCCCAAAATTGGCCATAGTTTGTTGCAGACTTGGGAAAATTGTACTCAGGGGTAGAATTACTGATTATGATTGCAGTGGAATTTTACGCTATTGTATAAGTAGAGTACAGTGGAACCTTGGTTTACGAATGTCTCTGTATACGAACAATTCGGTTTACGAACACCACATGTTGTTTCGCTTTACGGACGATGCTTCAGTTTACGAACACATTTCCTCTGGACCACCAATAAAAAGTCCGAGATTCTGCAATTGATTTACTAGTTTCAGCAGAAACAATTTACATTAATTGCAATGGGAAAAATTGATTCGGTTAACGAACTTTTCGGTTCACGAACAGGGGCAAATATGTACTCATGAGCAGAAGTACTGATTATACGAGTAGCTGTGGAATTATGTTTGTTTGTTGATTTTTAACGTTACCCTAACTATTTCTGCAACTAAGACTAAACACCAATGCACATTGTATGTTTTTAGAGAGGTTATTCATTTAGACAGGTTCTAAATGCAAAATTGCGGATTGCAGAAATATTGTTTAGAGAACTCAATACCGTAGGTTTTATTACCCGCAGATATAATTAAAAATTCATAAACTCTTAATGAATATTAGAGCAGAAAATAAATCCTCTTAAGACATTAGCAAAATCTTAATAATTAAAGAGGGAAAAAACCAGTACATCCGATAACAAAAGTATCACAAGTAAAAATTAGGATACAATCATAACAGCTTTTAGGATGACCCATATTTCATGTTACTCATTCTCGTTACTCAAATGTATTAAATGCGACTCAATTACTTCTATTCAAGTATTTCTATTCATACTCGATTACATTGGTACTCATAATTTCAGATTGTGCAACTAGAGGGCATGCAATTACTCTTTGTACTCAATACTCCTTTTACTCGTTACTCAAATTCATTCAATGTACTCAATTACTGTCCAAACACTGCGTGTTACTAATTCGCCACCTGTTTGAGCCATGAAGTAAATTGTAACAGTATATTTAAGTATTTGATAATATTGCATGATATTGTAATTAAGCCATTTGCCTACTTTAGCTTCACAATTCAGCCAAATCTAGCTAAGAAGCTAAAAAGGACGATTGGCATGGTTCTAAAAGACTTAATTACTGCATTGCGCAAAGTATAAAACTGGTACTGAAATAAAGCACTAAGAAGTTAAATTACGTAAAAAGTCTGCATATGTTAGCTGTAATTTCCTTAAAATAAGGCTAGGGTTTAGCAATTTACACGAATGCATAATCTTTCATCGTCTTTAATACGATCGATTCTGGTAGTCTACAATTCTGTAGTAACTGATGAAATCAAATTTGAATCACATGTACAGGGTGGCCACAAAAAAAGTAGAACCTTTTTCATAAATTCATAACTTTTTTGTTTTTTAATTAAAGTAAATCCAATTTTGCACAAATATAGGCAACAAACGTACGAACAAAACAGCTATTTCAATTTGTACTCAAAGTGTTGCAGGACATATGAAAAAGGATCTCTTTTTTTTGTGGCCACCCTGTACATGTTTGTACTAAAATAGTACAACACATTAAGTTACAAAACTAAAGAATTGTCCTTGTACTCTTCGAGAATACAAATGACAGAACAGTGGGTTGGAATGCTAAAAAACAAGGAACACTAATGGATGCATTTTTATCATTTTGAAAAGATTTTGTACATGCAACGAATGATTTACTAGCATTTTATCGGAAAATATCAAATCTGTAAACCATCTAATCTCAATCTGAAAAAATGATTTTCTATTTTTAGGAGATGCTACACAATCAAGATTCTAATAATTTAAGTTTTTAAAATAGAAATTTGTGGATTAAATGAATCTTGTGGACCCTCTCAAAGGCATTTATCTGAAATAACACTACAAAGTATAAACTAGGGGAAATCATCCCTATTTCAGATAAGAGTTCAAAGTTCTGAATTCCAAATTCTACAAAATCCACGCTCTGGTTTGTCTCATATTTTTGGTCTAAAAACGTTTTAGGTACCTACACCAATAAAGAACGGAAGAAAAACAACATTTGAGTCCTAGTTTTAATTCATTTTTTGTCTATATTATTGATTTTTGTCAAAAGATAAAGACCACATGCTACCAAAAAAATATGCTCATTAGTTGATGAATCCTAATGTCAATACCTTTATGTTAAAAATTCCTGCCAGGGCCCTCGTTATCTTTATATCTTTTTTTAATATATGTAAAATCCAGTTTGTATCACGTACAATAGAGAAATTTATAAATTTCTTAAAAAAAACAAATTCTCAACTCGTATAAAGTCTGCAAAATACGAATGTGTACTGGCATTTGGAGTGTTACCTTGGCGGCCATCTTTTTTTTTAATTAGGTAAAGATCGTAAAACTGCCACCTTGACAGTTTATTTTTATTTATTCTTAGCCATTTTCACACCTTAATTGCGACAGGAAAAAGTGAGAATTATTGTTTGTTGATTACAATCGCCTTTGGAAACAAGTTTGTGTATATGCTAAATAGAGGATACCAGCATGTTTTACATTCGTGTCATTTCAACATTTCAGAATGTAAAATATTTGTAATTCTAAAAAACAAAGAAGGAATGTGTCCCCATATTGTCGTTTTTTAAAAAAATAGGTCCATTGGGACGCTTGCTGCTTGGAAATGTTTACTTAAATTGGTAACTTTGACTAAAGGACCAAAACAGTGACACGTTTTACGAAAAAATCTCGTAAGCCGGGTCAGCCGATTCACAGCCGTTAGCCGTTACACTTCCGTTTCACCGTCGCTGTTGAACTTGCCCTCCGAAAGTGAAATAAAAATAAAAAATATATATTTTGGCATTTTTATGTCCCCAAAATAAATCAACTTGTTCTAGAAAAATGGAGCACATGAAAAAAAAGCCTAAACCACAAACCTACCCTTAAAAATGGTATAAATGCCCTATTGTCGTTACCGTGCATGTAAATTTCCCTGAGATTTTTGTTGCCCTCAAATAGGTCTCGGTCCAAGTTGGTCAAGTTGTTTTCGCTCACGTCAAGGATCTTGAGACCGGGAAACATCCCGATGACGTCCCGCGGCAACCGCGTCAGCTTGTTGGCGCTAACATCGAGCACCTGGAGCGCGGACACGGGTGAGGAACCCGGCGGGCTCGGACGGATCGTGCAATTCAAGAAGGTGTTTCGATGCATGGTCACGTTTTGAATGCCGGAGAAATTACTGAGGAACGCGAAACTGAAGTCGGCGGTGAAGTTGGAATCGACGATGGACATAGCCGTCACCCCTTCGGTTGGTCCGGCATCGGAACCGCTGCGACCGTACGAGGGCACGCACAGCTCCTCAAAGCCCGAAATGCTGGAACAGGACATGCGGCGGGTAGTGGAGTCTAAGCGGCAGCCACAAGAAACCCCCGATGAGTACTGGTTTGAGGTGCGTAACACCCGCGTCGACTCCCAAGGAATATCACGGCGGTGGCGGTGCTTCCTCGCGGCACATGGGCAACAGAAGCCGGCGACCAGAAGACACAAGAGTATCGCGCTATTCATGTATGTTGTAGCCATTTTCAATGGTGGAGAAAGGGACGGGACCACTTATTCCATGGCTGCACCTCGACGCACTGGATAGGATGGAGGTTGGGGATTCTGTTCACCTACAACGCCTCCATGGGCATGCCAGTAAGCAAAATTCGACCCGATTGTCCTGAAGGTTAGCTTGTACGCTGTACTTTCATTAGCCAATCCAGTCACGATATGTTCTGTCCGGGATGTCCCGTTTCTATTTATATTCCAGCGCCAGAGGATATGGGAAACACCTGTTCGGGGACTGCCCATAAACGGTGCTATGTGCTACTGTTTTATGGAGGGTGACCAATGATACAAATAAGAATTTAATGGGCATTCTTTTCTGTTGGGATTTAGCAAATCAATGCCTGGGCCCTATCTGGCCTTGAATGCAATTTGGCCCTTAAGCACCACACTGCAGAAAAAAATGTGGCATAAAATTACAGTTTTAAAACTTCAGTTATTTAGAAAAACTGCGCTTCTGCACGTTAACTGCAGTTTGTTCTGGTGTACAATGAAGCAAAAAACTGCTCAATTATAGACACAATTTCCTGTGTTGTTATTCTCAGTAGAAAATTCTAGGAAATTTTGCAGTCAATCTTTATCATATTTACTATTTGTTTAGCAAAATTCAATACAAGCTTTTTTATGTTTAATTATATAACATACATTGTACAACAACATACAGTAAAACAACAAAAACACATAGAACACTTAGTATCTATTATAGTGAAATTTAATAGCAAGGTGGGACGATATGAAACAATGGGGTATCTGTCATCTAGATAGTCATGTTTCATTAAACTGGATAAGTTTCATAATATTAAGAGGATGATAAAGTGTAAATAAAAGTGCCAAATGTAGAGACAGCATCCTAGCAATGTAGATAGTTGATTTACAAGGTTAACAGGAACATTAGTTTTTAGTTTATGTAGCGTGTTGATGGCGATAAATGCTGCTTAATTAAATGAAAGCATTTGTGATGTGGAAAAAAACTACTTGGGGGATATTCAAAATGGACGTCCCCAAATTTTTCAAAAATTGGCCTTACCCCCTGTGCATTTTTGAAATAGCATGATGTGGTAAATTGTGTAAATACTGTTTCAGTAGGCGGAATAAGTGTTTGGAAATGATATACCAAGCCAAATAAAGACAGAATTATCGTTTATTTTCTTGTTTTTACAAGTTTGCTTCCTCTGTTATGAGTTGTACTCTTATGACCAACCCGGAAGATGGAAACGAAAGCTGATTTCTTAGAAGTAGTCTTGTTATTAAAAATTGTCAGCCTCAAAACAACGTTCCCTACTTCTTCTCATGGAAGTGAGTCATGTTTAAGTTAGTTAACTTTCGTTTCTTATTCGATTTTGATTTTGAAAACTGAATAATACTCGTATTTCTTGAAAACTAACAATTCCAATTAAAAAATGTAGTTGAGAATAAGTAACTAATATTCTAATACTTTTATGATGAGATAAACATTGGTAATCTCAGTACTCTCTTCCATCCACCGGAAACGATTATTTGGGCTGATTAGCAGAGAAATTACTCCCGTGAGCATGCGCACATTTACATCCGCCGTAGTTAGCGTTTTCGGCTGGATAGCCTATCACGTGAAGGAAGCTAATATGGCCAATTGCACCGATGTATAATTTTTAATATGCGGTGATCCGTTAAGTTAATTAATTTAAGAATGAAACTAAAACATAATGTTCACTGTTCTTTTTAAAGTTTCAAATTTCCCACGCGCAAATGACGTCATAGATGACGTGGGACTATGTTTTATGAAAAATGTCCCCCCCCCTTCATTGTTTATGTACGTTTACAAGAATACCGATAATAAACCGAATATAAATACTGGATCGTCCACATATAATAATTAAATATTAGGTTTTAAGTCTTTATTTAGCACGGTGATATTTATAACCCAAAACATTTCAGATTACAATTGAAACCCTGTGGGAATTTTGATTGGGGGTTATATTTGATTGCACACCGTTAGATAGCTTCTGCTATAAGTTTTTGTAAGCGCGCACGTTGGGTATTTTACGAGTGACATTCCATTAAAAGGTAAGAAATGTACATACTTATTTACTGTTATCATTTATTAAGATGTTATTTCTTGAAATGTTGTTTTCATGGTGTATTTTTCGTATCTGTTGACGTCAAAATAGGCATATACGACTGTATGTGTTTTTCAGTATATCAAGGGAAGCCTAGCTGTCAGTACAATGTCATAATGTTTATGTTGTGAATAATTTAAAAAGTAAAATTTAAATTGTTCATGTGGAATGGATCTTCAGCTATGTTCCTGATGTTTTTGCACAAATGTTAGAGAATGCCTTCTGACCCAAACTTGGCCATAATCCACGTTCAGTTGAACTGCATGTGCAACAGGGGTTTTCCCCTGTTTTCGTTGGAAAATAAGTTGTTTTACATGATGAAAGTTAAATTTTACCTGTAAAAATATTCAGAAAGGGTTGTTATTTATGGGTTTCGTTTTGCACCAGTCATGAAACGTGTCTGTTTTATTTGCTGAAAATGATAACTTGCAATTGCAATGGATAATATATTTACGCTAGCTATCAATGGATTTTAGTTTAGCACGTTACAAATAATTATTCAAAAGTATTACTTGAAGCAGGTTTACATTAAATTAACATGCATACGTTTATGACTTGACCTATATGACATACTGGGTTTTAAGATATTTTATCTACAAAATATCCTAAGAAAATAATAAAAAAGTTTTAAAAATAGTTTTTTTTAAATCAATCGTTGAATGTGTATTTATGCCATATATAGAGAGTTTAAAAAAATAAATAATGTGCAGCAAACAGTAAAAATACTTTATAAATTATATATATGATTTTCATCTATGTAAATTGACTTCCAATCGGTAGTAGAACCGAAAGTGGTCGTAAATATACGATTATCTGTGTGTATTATCGTATAGCCATCAATTTGCTCTCAGACATCAGATTCTTGATGTATTCTCTTTTTAATTGTATTTCCAGCGTTGTAAATTTATGCATTATTTTAAATTGTTTCAGTAACATTTCATGCACTAACAAAA
This sequence comes from Julus scandinavius, assembly GCA_034696685.1. NCBI lineage: Eukaryota > Metazoa > Arthropoda > Diplopoda > Julida > Julidae > Julus > Julus scandinavius. Next base: position 31,999 of record JAQGAE010000159.1, on the reverse strand, counting down.
ATGACTGATGCAGCAGAATGTGACAATGTTGGCCAAGTCAGGCGAATGGCTAAATTTATTCTTCAGGTCGATACCACACCTACATCAGGAGAGATTGTGAATATAACTTGCGAAATAACAAAAGTTGACCTGAAGTACCCAGAACCTTTTTTTGTACATTGATCTTAGGCTGGGGGAGGACTTTTATTGGCGTGTTTACTCGCACCCGAGGGTGGTTATACGTGAATAATCTTAAGACTTTTGCCCTGTTATATGCAATGAGACTTTTAGACAGGATATAATGAAATCTCATTGTTCTTCAACTTGGTTCGCAATCCACTGCAGTGGTACACATAAAGTAACAGTGGTTTTATCAGCAATTTGATTGTTACGAGTAGCTGGATCAATAGATTAATAAGGATTATGTATCCATCCACGTTGTTCGACGCCAAAAATTCCTCTCCCATAATAAAGATGATATTAAAATGATGAACAGACTGCTTATGATTATGCTAAATCTGTATCGAATTTGGGAACTTTTACAGTGATGAAACGGAATATAATCGTGCGTTTTTCCCAGAAGAGTATGCTGGCGATGCTCTCGACGAACCAATGGAGAGCTTCAGCGAGCAGCAAATGCGTAAAGTGATGAAAAAAATGGGATTGCCGTGCAATTTTGTTTCTACGAAAAAGCGAGTAAGCGTTTTTCACAAATTGAAGGAAATGAATATTTGCACATATTTCCTCTTCCAGACGATGAAGTTGAGCAAATCGATTTTAAATCAAAAACTGTTAAAAATTATTTTGCTGCTAAACATTATTTCTATTCATTGCATGTTCTGTCAAAATCAAAAATTCTAATTTCATAAATATGGATTGCAAATCTCATCTGTGCACATGCATTTGTTGGACTTGCCATTATGTACTTTTTGTTGATGGAAGAGTAGGGCAATGTTGCACTTCTCCACTTCATTTGCTAGAAAGTTGGTTCCTATTTCCGTTACTTCAACCGCTCTGCTTTTGCATTCTGTGTCAGGTGAAAACGAAAAGTTACAAGTATGAAGAATCTCTTGAAGAAGAAGAAGTAGATGATGATTGCATTACTGACGATTTTATGGATTCAGCTTATGTAGAATTTTGGGAACAAGAAGGATATGAAATCGTTTGGCACAATTGGCAGAAAAAATACAATGAATTCATAAATCCTAACTACAGCTACAAGGAGGAGGAATCAAACCTCGCAGCAGCAGAAGACTTTGATCAAAACGATGCCATTGTTCTTAACGATCACGAGCCTAAAGGAACTGAAGAGAAAGTTGATAAATCTGAAGATGACGATGTTGCCAAAATTGATTCCAATGCCTGCATAGAATGTAAGGAAGCTGAGAAAAATGTTGGTAATTCTGAAGATAGTTACCAAGATGAGTGGAATACCATTTGGGAGGAGTTTAAGGCTGCTCAATATGAGCTTTATTATCCTTACTTTGTGTATCATTATTATGATGTTTGGACCGATGCTCAGTCAGATGATACCGAAAAATATGCAGTTATGCGGGATTTACTTATTAGCCTTGCCTGTGACGTAAACTGTACGGTGGCCGATCAAAACAATGGATATTGTTCCGTTGGGCAAGAGGCTTTTGGACTTTCAAACACGGAATTTAACGATACTTTGAGTTCGGAAGATGAATCTGCAAATATAACTATCGAAGCCGCAAAAACAAAAGAGCTGGAAAATTTAAAAGAAGTAGAGATGGAAAATTCAATAGAAATAAAGCTGGAAAATTTAAAGGAAATGGAGCTGGAAAATTTAAAAGAAGTAGAGCTGGAAAATTCAATAGAAATAGAGCTGGAAAATTTAAAGGAAATGGAGTTGGAAAATTTAAAAGAAGTAGAGCTGGAAAATTCAATAGAAATAGAGCTGGAAAATTTAAAGGAAATGGAGCTGGAAAATTATAAGGAAATGGAGCTGGAAAATTCAATAGAAGTAGAGCTGGAAAATTCAAAAGAAACAGAGCTGGAAAATTCAAAAGAAACCGAACCTGTGCAGCAATCAAGTGAAGAAGAAACTTCTCTCTTTATTGAAAAGTGAGTGCTGTACGTGAATTTTAATTATTAGCTGTTTTGCCTGAAATTTGGTTTTCCAAATTTTATCCATGACAGAAATAAGTTGTACAACCCTTGCAGTGCAAATATAATAATCTGAGAGCAAATTTTTGATGTGCTTATACGAAAATATATCACATGAAATATCGCAGTGAAGCTATCAGCATTACAGTTTACTACAAGAATGCATATTTTATAACAAAACTGGAATTACTGTATACAAAATTTTAACTAATCAGATCTAATTGTAATATAATTCTAATGTTTGGTTGTAATCATTTATACATGTACTCCAGTTTTATTTACACCAAGTTAATGAGTGCTAGGTTGATGTTTGTTGTGCATTGAATTTTATATATTCAACTATTTTTATTTTTACCTAGTGTTAAACCAGAACAGATGGAGAAAATTGTTGACAGTGAGGACAAAGAGGTTGATGAGGGTCCTGATGAACTGCCATTCCTCAAATCACAGACGTAAGTTATGTAAAATTATCTTATAGCTGTTGTGTACCTTGTTTGTATCTAATTAGCGAAAATAAGGGGGACTTGACAATTTATCAAATTTATGATCTTCACTTCTGTATTTTAACTTAGTGTTGTGGACGAAACTGGAGATATACCAATATCAGAAACTTCTCTTCGTGTTGAACAAACATTGTGTGAACAGACATCTAAGAGAAAGTAAGTGTTTGTGTTTGTGCTTGTTTGGTTGCTTTAAGTTAGAAAATCAGCTGTTTTTACTTGTAATTTGTTGTATCGTAATGCCAACGTCTGCACACATAATAAGATGTTGCAATTCCAAACATGTCCACATCTTTGTTGTTATCGTCAATTTTTTTCTCAGTTTTTTATCATCTCTGGGATGTTAATCATGACTTAAGAGATTGTCTGTTCAAATCTGTTTAGGTTTGTCGAAGAAGGTGCCAGTGGTTTAAAAAAATTTTACAAAATTGCTCAACGTTTGGGTTTGGCCGTCCAAACCAAAAAAACACAAACCAATGATGAAACGGCCATAGTAGGTGGAAAAGTTGATTACTGTCACAAATCCGTTAGGAAGGAAATAAAGCATCTCGAAAGGAAAAGGAAATCTAAACATATTCGATTTGATGATGACTGTAGAGCTGTGAAGAAATCACCTGCCGTTAGTGTAGATGTGGTGCGTGCAATTTATTCTAACATGTGACATATTTTTACGAATCGAGAATACATGTTTCCATAAAAAAAACTGGGTTTAATGTTAGGATTACATTTTAAATAGCGAACATGTTTTTTGTTTTATTTATTTATAGGCATGGGCCATACTTTCAAGCATAGGTCTACTGCCAGAGAATAAAATAGACGATCTTGCCGACATAAATTACGATGCCAGAAAAGACCCTACGATTAAAAAATACTACAACCAGCGATTTAGGTTGTTCTCGAAATTCGATGAAGGAATCAAACTTGATAAAGGTACGGTTAAATTTCATAACAAACTACTTATTTAAGCAAAGCACGGTTCTAATTCCAAGCTGCCTTTCTCAAAAACGATATGTAGATTTTGAAGACTATTTTTTTCAAATTTAGAATCCTGGTTTAGCGTTACACCTGAAGCCATTGCGAAGCATATTGCAACGCAGTGTCGCTGTGACGTTGTGATTGATGCATTTTGCGGTGCTGGTGGCAATACCATTCAGTTGGCATTGACGTGCAAAAAAGGTGAACCTGTCGTTTCTTTTCATATCTGTTTTTTTTCTCTTTTATCACTGACTTTCTGCTTTATATTTGCAGTTATTGCAATCGACATGGATGCAAATAAAGTCAAGCTTGCAAAACATAATGCAGGCGTCTACGGTGTCGACCACAACATCGAGTTCATTGTGGGCAATTATATGGAGTTGGCCCCAAACCTGAAAGCAGACGTAGTGTTTTTGAGCCCACCATGGGGAGGTCCTGATTATATGAAAGACCCAGTTTTCGATTTGAAATCGATGCCAATTGATGGATATCCTTTTTTAGTCATTTTAAAACTTATTTTTCCCATTTCAATTTATTAAAATATCTAGCCGACGCCAGCGGTCGAGTGGGTTACTTGCTTGCCTCTCGATCCTAAGGTGCGGGGTTCGCTCCCCAATAGAGGTCGGTGGGAATTCCCTAAGTGGCGGCTCTTTCAGATGAGTTTAAACCGAGGTCTGGTGGTGATTGTTGCACTTTAAGTCCCCTCCTTAGTTGCAGAAATAGACCAACGTTAAAAATCAACAAACAAACAAATACAAATCTTTGTACATGCACACTTTTATTATAGCTATGAGATTTTCTTTAACTGAGTTTTCTTACTTTTAAAATAATGGATGTGACTCGTACGATAACCAAAGATGTCGCCTTCTTTCTTCCAAAGAATTGCGACACGGATCAGGTAAGCCGCGCTTTTATCTTCACCGATTTATTAAAAATATTTGTATTTACTGTAGTGTTGTACAGTAGAAAAAACCGAGGATTTGAAAGTTGTTTTTTCTTTATTTCAGGTGACGTTATTAGCGGCTCCTTCAGGCCAAGTGCGGATCGAGCAAAATTTTCTCAACAGAAAATGTAAAACGGTTACTGCGTATTATGGGAAACTAGTGAATGTGTGATTGTTCTCTGCTGGATGTTAACAAGTGTTTTATATTTGTTATAATGTGTACAGCTCTTGTTTGTTGGCCCGCATTCATATAGGATTTATTAATGTCAAAAGGAAATTTTTTTAAAAGTAACTAGCGACGAGTACACTGAAACTATGTGCCTAAGTTCGGCTCACATATTCACGGTTTCCAGTCGCCGCCAGTACAAGTTTTAGAATTTTTAGCACCTTAAAGTCAGAAATTATGCTTAAATTCGTGTTTTGGACACCAGTTTATGCTGGAATTTTTCTTAAAAAATGGGGCCTTGCCAAATGTCCGTGAAATTTTAAGCGAATTTTCCAGAAAATTTACGGAGTTTCCTGACTTTACTAATCGTTTTTAAAGCACTTGGGAATGGGCATTTATAACCAGCATATTGGTTAGAGGCAGAATCAAACCTGATCAGTATAATTTTAATACAAATTTCGTTTTAATAAATTTTTTTTTTTTATTTCTAAGGAATTCTGTATGATTTTTATAATTTCAGAAGTTCAGAGATAAAGAGGGGACACAGCAAGTACTTGGCAAACTTTAATAAGCAAATATCAGGCAAGTCTTACAATGGTGAAATACACTACGTACTAATACATACAAATTCGATAACACAGCTACGAAGTCGATTTTTTCGGAACTTCCATTACGTCTTCAAATAAATTCCAACTACAATGTTTAGAAAATTCGACAGTTGGCACCTCGTCTTCCTCTGCAATTCGGTAACGAGTGTTATCGTTGGATCCGTATACCATTTTTAATAGTGGTTCTTTGTCGCAGGGTTGACCTTTGGCTTTCATCTCATCCATTATCATCTGTTTCATCAGTGGCGGAAATTGGCAATATGCAGGTAGGATCCTATCTTCAATTGGTGTAAATGCTTTTTTGCATACGGAATCTTCGTCCTCTTTGGGTACCAATATGTAATCTTGCTTGTGGGCTGTGTTTAGAGGTTTCAGGCCGATGTATTTTCCTGTTAGATAAAAACGACTTGTAGCAAATAGATGAGACTTATTCAACTAAGGTAACGCCCTAAATTTTACCTCGAAATGTCTCCTCTACCATAACTTTTCCGTTTTTGTTAGCCTGTAAACGAAAAATCTATATGAGCTTACATTTATAAATGAAACATGGAGATGGGTAAACTTATTTTCCCTTCTGAAACTTGTTTGTTTGGCGATTTTTAACGTTGGCCTATTTCTGCAACACTAGGGCTAAACACTAATGCCAGTGGTCAGGGGAAATTGTTTTATAAGCTTGAAAAGCCAAGGAAATAAGTTGAAATTCTTGGTGAACCCTTATAGATGTTTTTAGGATCTCTGAAATGGGGAATCTAGTCCAGTTGCTGATGCTGTAAAAGTACAACTCTTTGCCACCTGCATGGTTCGTGCTTTAGTGTACTTATTTTGGTAAAATCTGTAAAATGACAGCTAATATCGTAGATTATACCTACCGGATCCATTTCAGGTTCTACACTGACGATTTTATAAAAACATGGTTCGGCGTATCTCGTGAATGAATTTCTGTAAACGATTCTCCCAACTCCACAATTCTTTAGGTTGCAGGCAATTTCAATCAAGGATTTCCCACAAAATTTGGAAACCCTTCCAACCACACGAATTGGCATTTTTGTATAAAGTAATCAATTACAGATAGTTTCAAAGAGCAGTTATCAGCTTGCTTTTCAAAGATTTTGCAAAAATGTGTTGGGTAAAAGTTGCGCCACATTACCAATAGAGGGCGACTCTTACCACTCCAAACTGGAGTTCTAGATTTTTCACATTATGTATTTTGTTTATTGATTTTTTTTTGTTAAAATGCCGTTATTTTCAAACAAGTTTTCTCACCGTAAAACGTCGCCTCGCAAATCGTCTTCGCTCTCCAATTTACAGAGGGATATCGGTCCTCAGCAGAGTCAGACTGAATTTGGGATTGATTACGGCCCTATTGTTTTAAACCTGGGCGATTCCCAATGCACCTTTGAAGATGGCAAATGGGTTCATGGTAAATGAAACATATATAATAAAGTGTCTAGAACTTTGCCAATAAAATATACGTTGTCTGTAGTAGTAATATATTCTATTAAACTAAGTTTTGATATTGGCAAAAGAAAGATGCTTGTACGATTTGCGTAAACATACTCGGGTTTCATGCATGGGGTCCCCTGCATTAATTAATTCAAGGCCGTATATATGGCGGATCTTTGGGATAAATTTCCCTGAAATCCAAGAAAGTTAACAAATTCCAAACCGAATTGGTAAAAGATAAAAGGGGAATTGCACTTTTGCATTAAAAGTGCGATTTCTAATTCACCTTGGCCCATATATTTATAAATATATGGCCAAAATGGTTCACTCCAAGATTTTGGGCCCCATCCCCCCGCCTCTGCCCCCAAAGATGCATGCATGGTTGACTCATAGATAATAGATTTGTGTCTGACATTCTTCAAATTCGGGGATAGCTTTCAAATTCTAGCCACATTTATTTTATCCAAACTTTCTACCAATTTCTATTTAAATCAACCTTATGCAACTTTGTTTAATTTGTTTTTAGATGGCAGCGGTGAGAAAGGCATGTCTTCCAAAGAAATTGCAAGCATGAAAAGGCATAACCTTCACTTGAAGGAAGAAAACAACCTTCTGAAAATCAAAGTAGAAGTACTGTTGGATATGGTAAGTCAGTTTCAAATTATTGGTGAATAAACATATCTCTGAGGGACTTTTTTGATAAGAAAGGCAATTTTGTATTAACGGACTATTATGTTCGGAACATATCGGATTTTATGGTTTTGGCATTGTGGTTATTTGGTTTTGGCATTGTGATTGATTGGTTTTGGTTAGCATGTTTACTGTACTGCCTGCCTCTAATTATAAAGATACATTGTCAGTATATTCTGGTATTGATTGTGATTGGGTTTGCAAGAAAACTTTGGAGGTAATCTGTCATATGGAATATGCATTGTGTTGTACGTTTTTTATGGAACAAAATAACACTGGTTTTTCAGTTCACGTTTTTGTAATTGGTAGTGTTGTTGTGCTGAGCGATTTTTTCAATGCTATATGGGCTCATGTGCATTTATGTCGCACTGTGATAAATGGAAAAGCCTTTTTTCTTCTTAATTGAAAATATAGAAAAGTTTTGCATATATATGGAATGCGAGGGATAGCACCTCTATACTTTTGCATTATTATTGCACTTTCACCATTTTCATGGCATTTCTTCTACGGTTGGACGTTATTTTGCACGAAAGCTAGCAGGATGCAAAGTCATGCTTTACAAATATCACGGCCTACATTGCTGTATGTCACTTACAATGGCTGCTTTAATTCTGCATAATTTTACTCAATATGCTCGCATATGTATGTCCCTAATCAACTCCTGCTAAAAGTATAATTAACCATTGTTTAAATATTATATTTTGTTGGCATCAGAAAAAAAATAGCTCAATTTGTATTGCCGTGTGCCATCAAATTTGAAAGTATAATTTGTATTTTGCAGTTAGCAGAAGCGATGGCGGAGACGCATCTGCAAACAAAGGAAATAGATCAGTTAAAGGATGTGTTAATGACAAATAAAAAACATTCAAGGAAATAGTTTATTTTAGTGCCAAATCCAGATTCATAGTGCAACTCTGCAACATTGTAAAATACAGCTCCATATGATATTTTTTTTATTTATTCCATTGTGAGAGTTTTAGATGTTGTGTAGGCTTCCATATGTATTATACCGTATAGTCCAAAAATAGCTTCCATGTTAAGAGGAATTTTAAAACAAAACATTTGTTTGTATCGTTTCATTCAGTAGCAGCTTTTCTTTTTTTTTTTTTTTGGCAGAATTCGTATAGTAAAGCAAACAGTGATTTGTAGACATTATGTATGTTACGCATTATTTTTGAGCAATATTAAAAACTTTACTTTTTTTAAATCTATAGTTTGATAATTTAAACAATTTCGCAGGAATATGTCGATTCTCGATAGTTTGATCGTATCGACCACATCAAATATTTGTGAAGATGGCTTTTTCATAAATCCAAGTTACCCGTTCGTGGATCGCGCGGTCATTTTTTACTCTATCTGCAACATGTATTTTTGCCCAAGTCACTGACATTTTACTACTTGGTGAAAATCGATGGCTCATTCAGTATATGTCCATAGCATATTCTAACCATAATTTCATGAGGTACCGCATTTGCATTCTCCTTGCTCAAACGATTGCGGTATTTTATATAGGTCGTTTTTGTTATTAGTTGCTCTGCAAAATCAAACAAACCTGTTTCTGTATGTTACATATTTAGCTTGAAGTCGTCCGTCCTCCTATTAAAATAGTTGTCACAACGACATCTGACAGTAAAAAGGCGAATGACCACAGATGGCGATATTATTGTTTGTATCGTTTCATTGTCCTAAGTTGCCCTCACTGCTAATAAACTTTCGACACGTACTCGTTTTGTTTTTGCACCTGGGTTCCTATAGAGGGCGTTGAAATTTGTTTACCGATATTTCGAGCCTCTGTGTTAGCCGAGCTATGTGTATTACAAAATATGCGTGCAGTAATTTTTAACAAAATTTACTGTATACATTTTTAAAAATCTTAAAATTCTGTTTCAAACCGCATTAGCCTTATAATAAATACATGTAATTTATTTTTTGTATGCGACATCGAAAGTTTGAAATTGATAAAATACGATTTTCAGGTAAATTAACACGGTTAATGGAGGCTCCAATGTAGTATTTCCAAGTACAGATGCTTATAAATCATCTGACCAGTCACAATGCTCAAAATTTATTGTTAGAAAACTTGTGAAATTTACAAAGTTGTGTTATTGTCAACAAAAAATAAATAAAATGTACCTTATTATTTTAATTAAAATTGAGAAAATTTGTGATTAGACCTGTTAAAAACTCCTGCGGGGAAGTTTAACCTAATGTAGGTAAGTAAATATTTCTGTAATTTTTGCATCCTATTTTTATTAAAATACATTCTTGCAACATAAAACCTCAAAAGAGTGACAATGTAAAAAGTTTTTTTAAAAGCTGCAAACACGCGCTTGATGTTGTTTTGTATTAATACGACATTGCCGGTTTTGGTGCCCTTTGAACACATTTTTTATTTCTTTAATATACACTTAAGTGAAGGACCTTAATACCTTCTATACCATTTCAGAACTAGTAATAACGAGAAAAATATTCCATGTTACATCAAGCTCTGTGTAATAATATTATTGAGTGATGTTCTTTAATGTTACATGTGCTAAATTTATACATGAGAAAAATAATTACATTGGTTTCAATGCTTAGTAACCGTCCACATTATATGTTCAAATAAGATTAGATAATCATTTATTCTTGTTATTGCACTTTCTTGTGCAATGAATTAACTATTTATTCATCATAAACCACACAATTTTTCACACGTGAACAAAAAAGTGAATTAATTCAACACATTTGTTGGTACCAGGGAATTCCCCTGACAGCTAGTTATGAAATAACTCTTTCTGTACGGAAATACAAATAAGCTTATAAATGAGATAAAAGTGATAGGTATGTCAGGACAGTGCTAGCAACCTGAAACATCAAAAGATAGCAGGGTGTGAGACTTACAGTAATAATTGTATATATTAGATTCTGCTAAAATTGTGACACTTACCACAGATATAAATCCGTAACTGAGTACAAAAAGATTGTTTCCTGAAATTCCAACAGGAGAAATGAGGTGCTGGGCCATGAACAGAGTGGTCACATGGTTTTGCTAGAATGATCAACATTTAGTTTTAATAATATTTTGACAACTGTGAAAAACCCCGAGAGCACAGTTAAGAATAGCCGAGACTGTCGGGAATCGAACATGGGACTCCCGAGAGGCGGTGTTGAGCCAGAATCACGCTATTTAAGCTGATTTTGTAATTTAATTAAGGGTCCACTAACAAAATTCAATTCAATTAAGGGAAATTGACAAATGTTATTAAATAATTGAATTTATTTCATACCCGGCATTTCTCTACGCCTTCCTCGCGTTGTTTAGCGGGATTCTTCAAATAAACATTCAGTAAAATATCAAACGTCTCTTGAGACTATAAAATCAAAGAAAATGAACCATTTTTTTAATTGTGTTTGATTGTGGAAACAGCACGAACAAAATACTATTCTCGGCAAGCAACAAATGACAGTGGTCGTACTACGGTTTGAACAGAATATTGAAAATTGGTAAAATAATTTAATTTTTACTGTTTGCGATAACACAAAATCTAAAGAAAATTTGAAGTTCTTTAAATCATCTATTTTGATCATTTTACAGTTTATTTTCAAAAGCGCTTGATAGTCACTTCTGAATTTCAACTGTTTATATATTGATAATATAACATTTTTTAAAAAGTTTTTCTGGTATAGCAATTATATAATGTACCTCTTAATCTACAAGTATCTCGAAAAATGTAATCCTGATTCAATATTTATGGATTGAAGTGACACTCTTGTGGTGTGCAGTGAAGCTCGTGGGTTTTGCAGTGAAGTTCATTAGTTGTGCAGTGAAGCTTATGTGTATTGTTGTGAAACTAGCAATTGTGCAAGAATTGCATTGTCCCTCATGGCATGCCTTCTGGACTACCTTTCCACAAAGTTGCAAAGTGCACACAAGTACGAAAATACAGTATTAATAAAAAAATACATTGATTGATATGCAAGACTTACCTGGGCAAAAACCATGGCACCCGCAAAATTGAGCAAAATACATAGAGTCAACTCTTTGGTGAGCATATGCAGAAATTCATATTGGACTAACCAGGTGTGATCGGGGTCAGGCTCACTTTTGATCATTAATTTGATGTAAAACACGATTTTAAGTGTGCGAACTACAATATCGAAGAGAATTAAAGGGGCGAAAACCTCGTTAATCTGCCCTACTAAATGTCCGATTTCCAAATGCCGATATTGAATAATGTGCAATTTTGCACTTTCTCGGTTCTTCCATTTGAATAAAAATTGGTTGAAATTTTTGTAACAGATATAAATGGAGCTACATACGAAAACCAAAAGAAGGGTTTGAAAATCATTGATTTGCAACACGAGCATGAAATACTGAAAATCAACTAGATGGAAAAAAATTTTTGTTTGGATATCACTGCTAAATGTAATATTGAAATAATAATCCTCAATTAATATTTCTACAAGGTCGACGGTCATGATGGGAATTTTGGCAAAATTAAAAAGGAGTTGACAGGAATAGAATAACACACTGAGAATGGCGCACATCAACGAAATTTGACGAATTTGACGCAGAGTTTTCTTCTTGTCAATCGTGAAATGGGAAATCAAGTGAAAAAGCTTGTTAAGGACCGAATTAACCCGATGTCTTCTATATGCCAGTACAAAAAAGATGGTGCTGGCCATGACAGGGTCGATGTTGCTGATCATTAAAAAGTCAAAGGTGAAGTCGGTCAGTAAAGTTTTGAACAAGGTGTAAAATCCATAAATAATGGATGCTACTTGAAAAATACAGCAAAGCCCTACGAAATACTGATACAGTTTGGCGATTCTGCCTAACGAGGAACCAACATCTTCCAGGTTGATGTTAATGCCAACATACTTTAGCCAAATTAGTAATGGCTTGCAACTTCTGCATAAAAGTTGTACGAATTCAACATCGACTTTGTCAAAATCATGTAATCGTGATGGGCCATCTTCAGCAACATTGTCATACTCTGTTAGGAAAGGATAAGCACGGGTTGTCCTTTTTCTTAACATGACTGGCTGGCTACTCGTTATCTGTTGTTTATGGAATATGGAGTTTTGAAATGGTTGTTGCAAACACTGTGTTGCAATTGTCTTATGTCTTCAATCAATTAGTTAATTAATTGAAAGCACGTTCCAATCAAAAGATTTTTTTCATTTGCAATGTTTTTTTTTTGTAATTCTGTTGTCTTAGAAATTTCTGCTACAAGCCAAGATCATAATTTTAATGAAATTGGATAATCATTACATGGCTATGATTAGGTTTTATTGAACAATGGTTCTTCCTTTTATTGAGGCGGGGAGTGAGCAGGCGCCATTTTTTTATTTGCTATTTACTATAATTAAAATAGTGTGAGGAGACTATAAAAACATTGATTGCTAAATGTAGCAAAAGTTGAAACAAAGTACAACAACTTGTGATATAATTAATAGTTAAAACTTGCGACTTTATGCATACTTTGCGAAGAATTACAATGAGCTAGTGTCATGAGTGTAAACTTAGTTGGAAATCTAGTGTATTGTTTGGATTATAATTTTTACAAAAATTGCAGTAAATACATATTTTTATTCCATGAAGTACAGTACAGTACAGGGCAGCGCAGAAACTATAACTATGTACATACTACATGAAGTGGGTGTTGTCATAATATCAATATTCTGTGTTTATTGGTTGTTAATATTTGAGATCATTGTCAACTAAATCTAAATGCTTATTATTCGTCTAATTAAGAATGTCACATTAATTGGAATTTGATAGAATTGAAAGGTATGTTACTATGGCGCTAATAACCTGCAAATATAAGAATGTTTAACATGTAGCAATGCCTGATGTTCAGAACTAAACTGTACATTTATTATAAATTTAGAGGGTGTTTACCACAGATACAAATTCGTAGTTAATTATGAACACGTTGGATCCTGAAATTCCCACCGGAGAGTTAATTTGTTGAACCATGAATAGATTTGTAACATGGTAGTTCTAAAAAGATTAGACATACATTTAATCATTATTCAAAACGAAACTTGTCAATGTTGATATTGTATTATGCGATATAGCCATGGTGGTATTCGTACTCTGCATTTGGCAGGATTTTCATCAAGTGGAGTTGCTGGAGTTTTTAATATTGCTCCCAATAATGCACTGACAGTTTCACGAGACTGGAATAAAAAAAAGTTTGCCATTTTTTATAAATACGCAATTCCATTTACTGTATACATAATGTATATCAACATATTTACCAAATTCATATTTTTAGAAGTAATGCATGTATGTGCCCATGTCTTTTTTCATATGTGGACATTGACATAAAATACCATTTAGCTTATGTTTTCAGACATCACAGTACATGTAACATGTGAATGCTCTGCATGCATATGGGACATGATATTGTTGTACATGTAGTATATGGGACATGATATTGTATAAACGTGTTTTGACATGTATGTTTCTACCTATATTTTCAAGGAAGCTGTTGTTTTAAAAATGATGTAAGATCATACATGTATATCCCATATATCATGTACCATACACATGTAGAACAATACCATGTCCCATATACATGTAGAACAATGTCATGTAGAGCATTCTCATATACATGTAGAACAATGTCATGTAGAGCATTCTCATATACATGTAGAACAATGTCATGTACATGTACGGTGATGTCTGAAAACATTGTCTTTTATGTCAATGTCCAGTGTCCATATAGAAAATACATTAACATATACATGTATTACTACTAAATAATATGAATTTGGCAAATATGGTGAGCTGGATAGAGCTATATGGGCATACTTGAACGTATGATTATATTTAGATATACATGTTCATCTATTCGCATACAGCTGTATATGAACATTAAAACAGAAATTCTATACATCCAAGTACAATAAATAGTACATCATGTCCATATGGCGTTCAATTTCAACTATGTCCATATATACGCACTTGTATTTACTGTATTTAGAAATATATCATTGTTATTTGATTCTGACTTTCTGCAAATATCAAAACTGCAGAAAAATTGGAATAAAAATCCCAACATTTTTAATTTGTAGCTATACAGTATGGACTATGAATTGATTGTAACAAAGATTTACCTTGAGGAATACAGTTGATGCAGCAAGCATAAATGTCAAACAAAGAGTAATTTCTTTGATCAACACAAACATAAATTCGTAATCCAGAATCCACAGCATGTTAGGATTTTCGTTCTCATTTCTGGTGATTTTCAGTTTAATAAAAAAGACGATTTTGATAGATCGGTGAACGACATTGAAAAACAGAATTGGAGAAAACAAGCCGTTAATATTCCTGACAAAATTTCCAATCATGAAATGCCAATGTTGGATAATGTGCAGATTGGCATTTTCTCGAGTTGGCCATTTTTGTATACAAGAGTTGAAATTTGAATAACATTCCACCAGCAAAAGACAGATAAATATGCAAAATATACTCGTGAAATCACTGATCATCAACACAATCAGATTATAGATATTATCGAAAAAATGAAAAAAGATTTTTGTGTATAAATATTGGCCCAGGTCAAGATCGAAGTAGTAATGCATGAAAAATTTCACATGGTTTTCTTGCATCATTGGGAGTTTTGTAATTTGGAGAAATAATTGGACCCCATATATGACAATGGCCAACAAACTCAGACTTATGGCTATTTTGCGAATGTTTCCAAGGGTTTTTGACTTATCCAAATTCATGAAACTGAGGGTGTTGGTTATTTTACGAATTTCAGAGTTGATCTTTTTCCTTCTTCTGGCCATGACAATGAATGTGATTAAGGCTAAACTAGATTCCAACATGTTGGTCACTATTAAAAAATCAAAACTACCCAATTTGAGCAATTTTTGGATAACTGTGTAAATTGTATAACTGAACAACAGGGATTTTACCAAACAACAGATACCTATTATGTATTGATAAGTTTTCTTGCATCTGCTTAAAGAATCGTCTCCTGTAACATTATCAAAATTTATGAAATTACCCAAAAGATGTAACCAGAACATTAACGGCTTGCAGTAAGCGTAAAGTTTGCTCAAAAATAAGGGATCGGAAACGTTGTATTGGGCGATGGTTGGTGATTTTGACACTTTCACTGATACAGAACTTTGAAAATTTTCTAAAAATGGATAAACACGATTAGAACTTTGACTCAACATTTTCCTAACACTGCAAAACTTATTGTGTGTTTGGCAGTTTTCACAAACATCCCGGTGTCCATACAACTATCTGCTTTTTTGCCTAGCAACACTTTTTTTGTTTTTTTGTCATATCATTGATACTTTTGTTTTCCAATTATCTATTCTTTTTTTTTGCTTATCCCACAATTATGAATTTTTTATGATCATTAATCTAATTGATGTTGTCTTGCATTTCTTGTGCTTAATTGAAAGTTTTCCCATAAACTTTTTTTATTCTACCTTATTCTGTAATGTTTTTTGTTTCCATTTTCTATACAAAATCAATAAAACTTTTGCCAAACTTGTGAAACAGTTGCTAGTTCAAGTTGCACTTTGTTCACTATGGTAAAACTGAATTTCTAAAATTCATCCTGAAATAATTGGGTTCAACTCCCCACTACCATAATGCATTATTTGTTGACTGTAGGGTACTGAGTTGAATTGTTCAGCTCAATTTTCTGTAAAACGACATCATATAGTCAGTTTTATTATATTTCTGAACTCCCTGGACCTTGTCCTTATTCATGTATCTACTTCTGCATTATGCATTTGTTCAATGGATGAACCTAGGTAGTATATGTATGTTTGAACTTGTAACTTCTGTAACAGCTCGTATATCATTGGCACTATTTGTGCCCCAGTTCTTCGAATGACATATGTTTGTATTGTAAACTGGTCCTTATAGGTACTTAACCCCCCGAATTTTCCATTGACACATGCATGATCACTGCAGTTATCCAACAAACAATGAATATTGCGAAAACAGGGGCAATGCCTCATTTATTGTTTTTCACATTGGTGAATCCATAGCAGATACCTGGAATTTCGAGTTCCAATTTTGAAACAAACTTAACTAAATCCACCCCAAAATTGGATACCAGTTGTATTGATGAAATTGATGAGTAATAATAAGATGGCAGATGGTGGTTTGGAGGATGCATCTCTCAGTCTAAATAAAGACACAAGGGTAATTCCCAATTGGTATTACCTAGCTCCATCAATTGTTTATTCAGCTTTGGACTCTTGACACTGTCAACCATAATTTACCATAGACCAGACACAATTGCGTTTTAATTTTTCCTCATCATATATGGTGTCAAACCTCAAAACTTAACAATTGGCTTTGAATAGTTGACCAGTGCACATCGTTTTGATTCTGTGCAGTATTACCATACTATACGTTTTTTTTTGGAAATGAAACTTAATATATGTTTTATTGTCTTTGCCAGTGCTTACTGGACTTGCCTAATAGATGCTGGACGCTTAAAAGATTACATTCGATCAATTCCTGGTGGCTTACACAATTGGGCCGATTATTTGAAGAATGGTCCTGATGTTATTGCTGATACGGTAAGCATGGGGTCAAATGCTTTCTTATAATTTATGTGATGCAACTAATATTTTTTTTTTGTATTGTTGTTGGTAAAATGTCAATTTGTACGGTAAACTATAACTATAGTTCCAGATTTGCGACTGGTCCTAAAATATTACAAAAGTAGACAAAACCGTCAACCTTTTTAGAATGAATGATTTTCATAATGCAGAATTCACAGAATGAACATAAAGTTTATCCAATATTTGTTTTCTCTAGACTTGATTATCTTAATTTGGTTTTTCCCCCAAAAATTTCAAAGATATTTGCCATATCGAATGCACACCTACAACCAATAATGTGAAAATGGGACAAATGTGCCTTGAAATTCGTGAAATATTAATGAATTTCATGCCTGCGTCGTGAAATTCCGGTTAATCGTAAATTTTCTCGATCATGTTTCAGACTATTTATAAAAATATTGTCGTGGGTAACGTCTTTAAAAATTTCAGAGATGACCCTTGAAACATACTTGAATTTTACCTTCAGATTTACAGTACATTTGTAATAAATATTAAAATGTTAGCATTATTATTAAAATAAATGCATGTGAAGTTTTTCGACAAAACTATGCTGTGTAGTACTTTACCTAAAAGTTGTATGGAAAATTTAAAACTCAGCAATAATTTCATATTTGGTATTGTTTTGTTGTGATTACAAAAAATAATTAATCATTGGGCATCGTCATGAATATTTCATATTTATTTATTTATTTATTAAAATATGCACATTCACAGTACCTATAGTATGCAGATGTCCGTTTTGATTTGACAAAAACTCAACTTGCTAAGTTCAATCCATTTTCATGCCACGAAAATGTAGTTAACAATGCTATGACAATGTGCGCAGTAATTTATGAAGTAGAAACTGTTAATGCAATTAATGATGACAATAGTGCAAGTATATATCTGCAAACCACCTGCTTCTAATACAAATAATTTGGAGTTTGTAATGTATGATTGATGGAGTTAGTATATTGTTTCATTTGACTCATGATTTCAACACGCTTGCTGATTTATGATTGATGCAGTAATATATTTTTAAGGTAAAAACGCAATTATTTTTGCATTTAAAGTGTGATTTTTCTGTTTTAGAAGTTCAGTTTCTCTGCGTTAATAGTGCGATTTTTCTTCCTGCATTAAAAGTGCGATTTTTATTTTTAGAAATGCAATTATTTTGCAGTGAAAATGAGATTTTTCTGTTTTAGAAATGCAATTATTTTGCATTAAAAGTACTCTTTTCTAAAGTAAAAGTGTGATTTTTAAGATAAAAACGGAATTTTAAAGAAGTCGTGCCAGGACTCATTTTTAAGGTCTTTCTAGGTTGACATGGTTACTCGGCAAAAATTCATCATTGAAACACACACCATTACGACCAGCGATGGATATATAATTGATCTTCACCGACTTCCACATCAAGGAAATAGTCCTCCAATTTCCACACCAGTGCTGCTTCATCATGGATGTTTTGGATCATCGGCACTTTGGGTGTTGAATAAACCCGATGAAAGCTTAGGTATGGCAATACAAGTACAAGTTTATCCTTTAGCCATATATGGGGTAAATTTTAAATGTTTTTCAACTAATATATTTTCACACAAAAATGTTTCGCAACGTGGAATCCACTCTAATCACATCATGTTTTTCATTGTTTAGGATATATCATGGCTTCACGGGGCTACGATGTGTGGCTTTCCAATGTTAGAGGTATGTTAACTAAATTTTCGTAAAACCATTGCTTTATAAGTTAAATAATTATCATTTTAATTAGATTTTCTCTAGTTCCGCGCTCCCTATTGGCATATAGATCTTATAGTTCTTAGATCTATATATTTCCTATTTTGTTTTTTAATTTTTTGTATGAAAGTTATGGCGCTCTATTTCTCGGAATTCAATAATGCGAGCTCTAACTAGTCTAGACTTGATAAGTAATGCATACATCGCATGTAAATTTCTATCGGTACAGATATTTGCAACATGATAATCTTATATAGATTCCAAGTAGGTCCATTGCTTCAATTTTCAAAATGTACTTTTTTAAATTTTTGGTTGACATGCAGGTAACAAGTATGGTCGACAACATAAGACGCTCAACCCAAATAAGAAGGAATTCTGGCAATTTAGGTATAATTTAATATAACGAAATCCACGATGTTGTCGGATAGTACGAAAAACTCCATAAACTGATATTTCAAATGTTGTATAGCTGGGACCCAATCGCCCTTATCGATCTACCAACCATTATCGACTATGTCCTGATGAAGACTTCCAACAATAAACTGAACTTGATTGCGCACTCCCTCGGCGCTGCTCAAGCATTTGCATTGCTGTCCACCAACGAGACTTACAACGACAAAGTAATTTTTGTAATTTTTTCCACCAAGGACAGAAACAAGATCAATTTTTACCAAGATTCAACCTTTTATTTCCATCTATTTTCAGGTGAATCATGTTCTCGCTCTTGCACCTGAAGTTAATTTTACCGACGTTAGAAGTGTCGCCGCTAGAGCATTTTCAAAGTTGCATCCTGCCGAGCTGGTAACTTGCGCTTATTTTCCAAAAAAATCGGTGTTCGTTTTACACAACAGGTATACTAAATTATATTTTACCATTAAACATTTTCAGAAATTACTTGAAAGCCTAAATGTCTACGAGTTCGACGTGCCAAAGATATTAAAGGATCGGTCGCTGGGACTTATTCCCAAGAGAATAGTTGTGTACTTTAACAATCTTATTACTCTGAGCATATTCGGGGTTACTTGGACCGATATGAGCAGCGTACGTTGTTGATTTGGGATGAGTTTACAATCATTTGTTTCTTAAACAGTGCATGCTCGTTTCATACAAATACTTTTTTTTATATTAGGAAAGGTATCCATTATTTGCTTCTCATTTGCTAAGCGGGATATCAATATATCTACTCGGTCAATTATTACAGGTAAGTTGGGTTTTGGTAATATCAATAATTATCGTAGTTCGCAATTGTTTGTCTGAAACTGTAAACTTCATTGCAGATAATAAAAACTAATCGATTCAGTCGTTTCGATTGGGGTAAAAAAGTCAATCAAATCAAATATGGACAGGTAAGCTATCAGACTTTGCTAATATTAGAATTTATGTTCCATGCAGTGGTGGCTCGTGTATAGGCACTGTGGAACTGCAGCACCTCCTATCATCGATAACATATAATATAATGAGTAATTTTTTCTTTAATTCTTTCGAATTTAATTTATTCTTAATCTATTCTTTAATTTATTTAATTAATTCTTTAGCCATCTCCCAGTTAATGAAAAAAGATTAAAAAATTATTTTATGGAACTGTGCGCATCCACACATAGAGAGCACTGTCGCTTTCACAGTGATGACTGGCTTACTTCACAGCATTACACCGCATCGTTACTAACACCAAGAACTAATTTTTCTACGAGCCGCCACTGGTTCCATGTGTGAAATTTTACTAGTTTTACAAGTGCAATTCTATTGGATTTGCTTTTCCAGAGTTTTCCACCAGATTACGACATTACCAAAGTGAAAGCCGCAGTTACTCTTTTTTATGCTAAGAGCGATAACATAGTTTCCGTTGGAAGCGTGGATGATTTGGAAAAGACACTTCCAAATGTTACGGGAAAATACCAATTTGGAGGCGATTATTTCGATCATTTTGATTTCTTGACATCTACGAAAGTTGGAAAAGACTACATAAAAATGATAGGTAAGATTTGAATGTTTTAAACGTTAAATAGCGCATCCACGGATGCGACTTATTGTTCAGTCTATGTTATTAAACGAAACCATGAGGGAGTTGATACACGACATATGAACATGTAAATTTCAAGTTAAGATTCCAAATGTAATACAAGATATGTAAAGTGAATTATTAATTATAAATGTACAAATGTAACACACGAAACATTGTTGTTAAATATATAATTAAGAATAACACAAGTCATCAAGAATGTTATTTATCATTTTTTATATGATCAACTGGAGTTCTACAGAACGGACACTGGTCTTGTTGCAAAATCTGCAATTCATAATCATCTGCATGAAATAACTGAAAAGAAATGAAAATTTATTTTTAAAATTCTGCTGTGGGATGTTATTGTCCACCATAACTTGTTTATAACACAATACATATTGCACATCTTTACCTTATTACAAAATATACAATGACTGACAGCCACATCTGGCAAAAGATTGCGAAAATATGTATTGCACAAAGGTTTGCTGCGTTCCAATACGATCACGTCTGCCCGGTCCATTGCAGCAAGAGTCCTCCGGTTAACGATGACGGGGACAAATTCCAAGCCGCCTTGCTAAATAAAAAAACAACGGAAAACTTAAGAAAGTGCAGAGCAGCGCTAGTTATTAAAATTTAAAGTTCACTAACCTCAAAACTCATCAGTCTTGCAGTAAACGGATCATCTCCATCATTCCCAATACCTTCGGAACTCCCATCAAATGTTAAAGCTTGATAATCTAAAACAATTTTGAAAGGTATCAATCAAACCTTTCGATATGTCGATTTTCAGTAAAAAAAACATCGACATTCAAACCTTGTTCTTGAGTTTCCGACCACTTATTATCCTCGGTTTTCAAGTTTGAACGAGGCAAGTTCGAGTCCGATTCAATTAATTGCAAGGCTTCCTCGTCGGTTATGCCTTCCTCCAAAGTAAATTCAACCAATGGCAAAATTTCTAAAATAGTTTTTAAAATCAGATTATCTGTGGGCAAAACATGTTCTTCATCTTGCTATCATGTTTTGAAACTCACCGAACGACACGAAAGAGTGCACGAATGGTTGCGAACAATTCACGCACTGATTCCCCCTCGTATTCAATATCGGATTGGTAGTCGAACAACGGTAACACAAAGGCAACAATTCCTTGAGAAACGAGACGTTTTTAATCAATTGTTTCAATATCTCGCCTCGATACTTCAAGGATTTACGATGGTATTACCTCCGCGTCATGAAAAGGTTTCGACCGTAAAGCGACAGTCCCCAAATCTACTAGTTCCTGAAATCGAGTCGGAATTCGCAAAAGTTGTAGTTTGTCATAAGCAAACCGAGCCAGCTTGAAGGCCCCGAGTATCTTGCCTTGTTTCGCCAAGGCGTACAATGTAGAACTGAAGTGCGTTAAGGAAACATGTCAACCACCATTAAAACCCTAAAAACAGATTACTTTGTTGAGGATACACCTTCGAAACGCCTGGAGGGCAATCCTTTGATATCTCGTGATATAGAAATCTGGCAATGTTGAATATTGCTTCCGGCAAGTAAGATGTGAAGGGTTCATCCTGAAAGACGCCAATAAATCATAAGCCGTTTTATCTTCGATTACGAGTTGTTAAGATCGTTAAACAACACTTACTATAAATCGTTGAATGGTGTGGTACGCATAATAAATATTGGCGTAGCGTTCGTACATATGGTGCTTTTTGAGGAGCTCGTCCGAGTTTTTTTCGCCATCTAAAATAGAGAATTCGGTCCATGTCAGCACAATTGGATTCAATTCACGCCGCAAAAACATGTTAACAACAGACCTCTGATGAGATCCAGGCAGTGCCTCGACAAAATCCAGTAATAATGCCCTGCGTCATCGAATCTGCTCTCGTGAACGGCATTATGAGTCAGCTGTTGTAAGGTCTCAAAGGCTAATTGCTGATGTCCAGCTTTACGAAAAGCTTGAAGAATTCAGAGAGAAGTAAATGTAGATAATTAGGATTATACTGTCCTTCCACACTATTCCTGTACAAATACCGTATTTTACGGACTATAAGACGCACTTTTTTCTTCAAAAAATTGCCTCCAAAATTCGGGTGCGTCTTATACTACTTGTTTTTTTAAAAAAATTGCTTACAAATTAAAGTGCGTCTTATAGTCCATAAAATACGGTAAATGATGCAGTCATGGCCGTGACGTAAATTAGATGCAGAAACTTTTTTTAAAACATGTAAATTTACCTTCTTGGGCTTCAAGAAATCTGTCGGTTTCGGCGAGCTCCTGCGCATATGGCAAATAAATCGTTTCACGTAATTCGGGGTACTTTTCGGCAAGAAGAAATGCCTGAAACGACGAAGCGTTCGTTGAAATTAAACCAAATATCCTTTCCTGTAAACGGAGTCCTGTTATGTAATAAAAATCATCCTTACTTCCTCCCATTGTTTGGTTTGAATCCGCAATTTAGCAAGGGCCTCTTGATTGCCCATTTTTTGATAAACGTCGACTGCGTACGAAAACTGCTGTAATTTAATGAAATAATCCGCGCATAAAAGCAAAGCGCTCCTGTCGCCTTTGTCGATTTGTCGACTTATATCAACCAACATCTCTGTCCAGCCATTCTTTCCAGCGATTTCGATAGCTTTAATGTTGTCTCCTGCAGATAGATACGTCTCCACGGCCGTTCTTGGCTCGTTGATGTCTGCTGCCCAATCTGCTTTCTTCCTAAGTAAGGATTTCTCGTCAATACCATTCCCAGCATTTTCCTCGCTTCCGTTTCGGACCACGTATTCCTGGGCTTGGTCAAACATTCTGAGATCCGTGTACATTTCGACGGCTTTGCTGCTCTGTTTGCACTTTTTGTACAGCTTGGCCGCCTCAACAAATTGACCGCGATGGGCATGGATGTCGGCCAAGATCAGCTCGGTGACTTCGGTTGCCGAGCCACCGTGTTTTTTACGATTCTGAAATGAGTGATAAATCTCGAGGTCTTGTTGGGAGGTAGCAACCCATGGATTTCATTACGCTTACCTCTAGATTTTGTATAAGCTCTAAAAATTTCAAGTTTTTGAGTCGAACGTAGGCTTTCCGTGCCACTTCGAAATCCATCGCTTCGAGGGCAGCATGTGCTAGCGCCTCCCAGTCCGCATCTGTCACTCCTAAACAGGCAACGTTGTAGGCCTCGCTACAAGTTTTTAAAAAAATACGAAAATCGAGATAATTATTGGCTGAAGGAAAAAGCGAGGTTTCGAATGAAACTGTTAAAATAATAAACCTACGCAAACAAATTCCTTTCCAAGTATTGAAACATGGGTGCGGATTGTGGTATTTCCACGGTTGCCATGGCATAAATATGCAGGCAGAATACTTTCGAGCCGCAGAATCCGACAACAAACCCCTTGAAGGAAAATCAAACACCGGCATGTTATTCGTTACGTCGGGAGTGGATAAGGGCGTACGGATTTTCAGGTCTGACCTGCAATTTTTGCTGATGAACGGGGAAGTCGGCAACTTTGATGCTCAGCAATCCATTTCCAGAAAAGCACAGCATGTGCTCGTAGCAGCTGTTCCAGGCCACGCTATTTGCGTTAGGTTCCTACGAATTGATCAAAAATCAACGTTTGGACCGCTCATAACGTTTGAATTGAATATAGGGCGACTAAACACGAAAGCTTCAAAACAAGACTTGCCTGAAATAACAAGTCTTTGGAGTTGAGGTCATAGACGAAGCAAGTGTTCTGTTCATCGACAACCGCCAGCTTGGTCCTGGATGCACTCATGTCTAAGCATCTAACAGCCGACCCGATTTTCGTCAGAGGAATTGGGAATGGATTATCTAGGAATATTTTAATGATTTGTCCGTTTTTCAGGCCAAGGAGCAAGCCTTCGCTGCCAGGTGGCCCACCGATAACTTTAATATAACGAATCAAACTTTCCAAAACCCATTCCCTTTCCCTGACTCCCTTGAAGCTGAGACACTGAAGTTTCCTTTCCTAAAAATGTGCGAGAAAGAAATGTTGAGTACCGCATAGGAAAATATACGACAACATGTTGCCATTCCGCACTCTACCTGACAAAGAACGATGTTGTTAGTGCAAACCACGAGTAAATTGCATTGGATGCTCTCGTTAATTTTTTCCTTGATTCGATAGTGCATATCGCTGGACTCTCCCGTATACAACTCGTAAATAATTATCTTTTCGGGCAGTTGCACCTAAAAAAAGAAAATTCGATAAAACTGCGCCTTACAAATTGCGCTTTAGCACTAAAACGGCAACTCACAGCTAAGCGGTGCTTGTAGATTGCGATTTTCCTGACCAGGTCACGGCATTTTATTCTAACTACGGACAAACGGATAATTTACGCATTTTGGCAAGCTGCTTAAAATTGAATCGCAATTAAGTTTTCCGACATAAACTCGATTCGTTACCTCTTTGCTCGGTTAATAAATGCTGAATTATGAGATCGGTCATGTTATCCCGGAAGGCGTAGCGCTCCTTGTATAAACCGTGGACGGTACTGAAAACCAGCTGGTAGCAAGCCAGTGTGCCATCTTGACATCCCATTGCCTGACATGAAAGAACTTGTAGCGCTTATCAATATTTCTAATCAACTTGCAAATTAACGGCGTGTTGACATACCACATGATTTGAATCTGGTTTAGCTCTGCAACACCACACCCAAGACTCCAGTTCGTTGCCAATTGCTCCCAATTTTATGCCTTCCCTGGTGTAGAGAATTGCTTGCTTGTTGGACCCGCAAACTAAAATATATTCTCCTTTGCTAAAATAGCTAACACATAAAGGCTCAAAATCCAGTTTGCGATCCTTGTAAACCTGGCAGCCGTAAAAACAGGTTTACAGCTCGTTAATTTCACGAAATTAGACAAGACAACTGAAGCTATCGAAATAATATAACATTGAAAACCTGTTTTCCATTAATAGTATAAAATGATAATGTTTGGTTCCAATCGGCAATGCAGAATGTGTTCGATGGATCATCTCTGAGAACGAAAAGGAACGACAAGATGAGATCCGTTTAAAAATAACAAAAATCTTGTCGTAAAAAACATTTGAACTTACTTTGACGGACTGAAACAAACTGACCAGACCGGCAGTCCACCAGGTCGCTCAAGTCGCAATGTCTCGGTGCCATTCTTTAAAATTAAGAAAAAAAGTTTGAATTGCCAGTCTATCAAAATGTTACAAGTTTATCAAGAATTGAGATAATTTTTTTTAAAAATCTTGTAATGACAGTAACAAGTAGATTTTCTAAGAAACATAATCACTTTATTTCTGATTGAAACAAATCCGCTGTATAGTCCAAGAGCGAGTAGTTGTCCATCAAGGGTCCAACTACAGGACGTAATCCGGCTTCCCACTTTGTGTTTCTGTACCGATTTCTGTTCCGGGGACCAGAGGCCAAAGTCGCTCACGGCACAACTGGCTAACATGGCTGATGTTGGATTGTAAGAGAGGCACTGGATCGAATCATTGTGTCTTGAAAATGTGACAATGAGGATATGATTTAGACATGGATTTTGAATCAAGAAATAGCCATATAGAAAGGAAATAAATTACGAGTATTTCAATATTCCTTCAAGTTTTGATGTCCAGATGATGACGTGTTTGTCTTTGGAGCCCGAGGCAAAGCGTTTCCCATCTTTGGAATACGACAGGCAATATACGAGATCCTTATGGGCCTTGAGCGTTTGAAGCAGTTTGCCATCGTCAGTCGAATAGACCAGAACTCTTGAACCGGCAGTGACAATCAGCTGAGAACCATCCGGTTTGTAAGCCAAGTCGTAGATGCTAGACATGAGCAAATCAATTTACACATTTTTTTTTCCAAAACTTGCTACACTTGAGGAGGTTGAGGTAACACGGCAAGGGCCCTAAGCTTGTATGCATGTCATACTCGATCCAAAAACATTTGGGTTTTGGTATTTTTGGCAATTTCTATTAGATAGGAAAAGAGGAAGGAGGATAACCGTGGCCGATTTTTAGAGAAACTATCCCGACATTTGCCTGGAAACATAAGCAACGGCTAGCCGACTGGGGAATTGAACCCAGGGCTACCAATTGAAATGCCGATAGCATAACCATTACCCCATCTACCTCGGTAGGGTTAAATAATGTTAATTCAGTTTTTTAGCGATTACTTTTGGTTTTAATTTTTTTTTTAAATTGTTGGGTTATAAATTTAATTATCAAGGTTAAAAGGTATTCAGTTTTTTTGAACTTTAAGAATTAACATACCACATAATGGCATTAAAAATATTTGTTTCTATAAGTTTAATTGTAATTTTAAATTGTGGAATTTAAGATAACAAATAGTAAAGTTTTCAAAAATGTTACAAATCTATAACATGCCCTAGCATGTTCAAGAAATATTTTGGATAATAAATATCAATTATTTTCTTTATTTCTATTAGTTATTCTGCATAAAGGAATCCGATTTGCATGGATGCTAATCAAAATAATAGTCTCTAGGTGCAAAAACCTGGTCACGGTCATATTTTAGCCTCAAAGGTTCAAAGTTATTAAAGTAATCAAGGGTCATCCATAAAACAGGCATTTATAAATGCTGCCTGTTGCAAGTGCCAGCTTAAAAAAAAATCGTTTCCAACTAGTTATGATCAGGAAAATGGTTTAGAAGGTGAGATCAGACCTTGATTATTATATTTTCCTATATCTATATAGGAACACGAGCGTATATTTCATAAAAATACAACGAGATTAGCTGAGGTTATTACATGTCACCCTGTACAGTACGCTGAACTTGTATTGTTTTCCGTTGCCAGAGCAACCGAAATGCAAGTGTATAACAACGCTAAAAAAGAAGGTAAACTATAGATAATAAATGTTTGTTATGTTCCTACCATTGCTCCTCCTTGTCCTTATCACGAATATTGTCAATCCACGCTGGTATGGTCCTCATTTTGACAGAAAAAGATACACAAACTTCGCATGATCCAGACTTTGACCACCTTCACCTGAAGTAAGTCAATCTACAACTAGATGGCGGTACTATCGTTTATTTCGGAATAGAAGACCAGCAGTAATTCAAGTAATTCAAGGTTAGGCTTAACGTTTGACCCCTTTTTTATACCATATCACCATGTTTATATTTTATTTCGTAGTATTTACTTTCATCTAACATGTTTAGAAACTAGTTATGGGATGCATGAACTCGTGGACATGCGAGGAAAATATGTTTGAACAACTTCATTGTGTAATGTGCGACAGGATTCGATAAGTACTACAGTAGGCCTACTTGAAAAAGCAATCAAATTAAGGACAACATGTTCGGTGCAACTTTCAAATTCAGGGACTTCGTTCCTGCCTCCACACACGTAAACGTGGACACTGTGCCTCGTATAAGTGGCGAAGAAGTTGGTTCCTTTTACGAAGAAGTAATCAACACCAAACGCTGTGAAAACGCTAGGGAAGCTAAGGTGGAATGCTCTTCAGCAAATAGGGTATCTACAGTGCCCCAAAGCCGTAAATCCACAGAGAGCACGAGAACCAAATCCATTAAGACCAAAGAGAGCACGAGACCCACAGAAATATCTGTGGGCTATTTTTTTCAGTGTGCCCAGAATGGAGATGTTGCTGGTTTGAGACACTGCTTTCAAGGAGGATTGGGTATCGATGCCAGGGACTCCTACGGTTGGACCGCGTTAATGTGTGCCGCGTCAAGCGGGGCCACGAGCTCGGTCAAGTTTTTGCTGGAACACGGTGCCGATCGCAAGGTGTTCGACAGGTCAGGGGTCACGGCGCTGAGGTTGGCACGGAACGGCGGCCATACGGAAATCTTAAAACTAATCCTGGACTCACCCTCGCAACCTGCTACGCATACCGTGAAAGTTAAGATCGAGAAACCGGAGCCGGTTAGCAGAAAGAGGAGCGAACATTTTTGCGAGTTGTGCAAAACGACCGTTCGTGATACGACGCAGGAAAAGCATTTATCTTCTACAGTGCATCTGTTTGCCGGGCATAAAGCACGAGCCTGTAGAACCCATTATCACATCCCTGAAAGTAACGTTGGCTTTCAAATCATGGTAAAGGATGGATGGAATAAAGATGATGGGTTAGGGCCTTCGGGGTCTGGGATGAAATATCCACCAAAGACTGTCTTGAAAAGGGACCGCAATGGACTTGGCAGCAATTTGAAATCGAAAGCGAGGATCACGCATTTTGGACCCAGAGATCTGAATGCAGTGAAGTATCATCGATTATCCAAAACGGCTGTGCAGACTAGCGACACAAAACAAGAACGTTTGGAGAAGGAAAGGACCGATAAATTGAAAGAAATTGAATTTAGGAGAATGTGGTATTCTCAGGATTAACGCACGCTGTAAAAATAATTATGATTAAATACTTTTTCTTGATTTTTCAACATTACCACTGGTTTGTGTGATGAATTTGATATAATTTGATGAATTTGAATTTGATATAGCTTGGACTTCTATCTGATCTTCGACAGTACTCGTATACTGCCTTGAAGTTCAATGAAAGTTTTTCCATAATAATTCAATAAATAAAATTGTTGTTATTCGATTTTGTAGATAACAGTTGAAGCTGAAGATGTTGCAAGAGGGGAATAATGAAATCATGGACAATCTGATTGCAGTGGAGGAAGTGGCAGAGGAAATCCTTGCAGATCGACAACAAATTGTCAATCTGGATAAAAAGCGGAACCAAAACAGAGAAGCCTTGAGGTTATACATTAGCTGATCCATAAATATTTGACTTCTTGTTTGACCTGCTAGATATTTTGATTACAATTTGTTTAAATTGTGTTTAAAAACTCTCCAATTTAGCCAGAACCTGCATTAACTTTACTCAAATTGAATATAACCTTAGTATATGTATATCTTGTGAAAATTCATTTTTAGAGCATTGGTTAAAGACATGGAAAAGTCAAAGAAAGAGAAAAGTTCATGGATCTGCTTAGGGAATATGTTTTTGAAAATGGACAAAGCATCAGTACAAGAGCAACTACGTCAAGGTATGGCTTCCACGATTCTTCCACTACGGCTGAAATTTCGTCAATGCTAGTACTTTCGGAAGATGTTACGTTTTAGTAAAAGATTCTAAAATTTCTGTGAATGCCATTTCAGATCAGGCTTTGCTGGATAAAGAAATCGACAACTTTCGTAATGGACTGAAATTCAAACTTGACAAATTGCGAGATTTGGAAGGTAAACCAGAATTGCGAGGTTTCCATTTACAACCGTTGTCCAGAAATGAAATGATGCCAGTGAGCAGAGGCAAGCGATAAAAAACAAAGTAGGTTTTTGAATGTTGTTATATCTCAACAATTTATTTGAACATCAAGACGTGAAGAGATGCTGAACTGAATTCCAAAAAAAGAACAATGGAATTCCTAAAAGCACGCGATAAAGAACAGCACGAGACTAAAGTGCGTCTCCACCAAGAGTACCATGCAAAATGAGTCTGAAATCCACATTGGTTATTTATGATAAGCGGAAATTACAAATCTGCTGAAATATTTTATATTTTTCTGGCATTGGTAATTTGCAAACTCACCTAGGATCATCCTTGCGGGTGCATTTTTTAACGTGTTATAAATCTAATAAATTCATTGAATTTCGTACATTTAGTACTACAGTTCTCTCAGATAATTATTATGGACATTCGGATTATCAAGGTTTTACTTTACTTGCTGTCCTGCTATTTATAACTTGACAAGTGAGGAGATTTGGAAGGTAAACCAGAATTGCTAGGTTTTCATTTACAACCGTTGTCCAGTAATGAAATGATGACAGTGAGTAGGGACAATCGATAAAAAAGTAGGTTTATTCAATTAATTTGGAAGTATACCACTCTGGTAAAATCTGATAGCTGGAAGAATTAAAAAGTTCTTCGCACCGTACGTTTTTGCCCGGATTCCACGTGAACTTGTAAACAATCCTAAGGACAAAAATGAAACATGTCATTAAGGAATTATCTCAATAATCCACGTTTAGTAATTTATCGAACGATATGTTCAGCATACTTTTGTGCAATGTCTCTCGTGTTACATAATTTGGCACTTTTTGACATTTTTTGAAAAGTATTCTTATATAGATTTATGATAAGCGGAAATTACCAATTTGCTCAAATATTTTGTTACATTTTTCTGGCAAACTCACCTAGGATCATCCTTAAGTGCACATTTTTTAACGTGATTCAGGAACTGATTGCAGAAATTAAAGCAAACACATGGATCCCAGAGTCCCTGTAAAACCAATTGATAATCTGTCATTTTCCAGAAAATACGAACAATGGCCTAAATCATCATTGGGATTTGCCACGATGCTTACCTTTGCCATTTTTGGAATGCCTTTTATTTCAAAACCTTGTAAATCCTTGACATAGCCGTCATCGTCACGAAATCCACACATGATTTTGGGGATACCGATGAGAAAACTCTGGGCCCACCATTTCAACAGTTTAAATCTTCGGAAATTTCTATCTTGCCGACCGTTGGAGATTTCCCGGCTTGTTTTCAACTCGATGTAGCGCTTTGTGGTACGGTCATCTTTAAGGTCAGGAATTACGCAGTCGACTTCTGCTCCGTACAATATGCTGTTGGTGGTAAGTTTGCTTTTGCAGATGCTGCAGTACTCCTCATTTTCATTCACGGGTAGTTCGGGTGTTGGTTTACTTTGTGGTGTTTCTGGCAATTACGAGAAATTATAAACAAACAAAAAATGGCCCCTTGTTACGGGTACCGTTGATTAACAGCCGGTAAGTATTCAAAATTAAGGAAATGGTAAGTAATTTACCTGCTGTCACATACTGCTCAAATTTATATCCCCAGAAAGTCATTAGCTTCTCTCGGTCGCTCATTTTTAGATGCCTTTGGACGTCTTCTTCTGTATCGAAGGCGAACATGTAAATGGTACCTTGGAATTTGGTAGCGCAAATGATCCATCCTTCTCGGCTTTCGTACGGAGTGCAGAGCAAAAGCGTCAGAAGGCCACGGAAGCATACAAAGTCTGTCGATAAGCTAAAATTTCAACGAAAATGGTAATGAACAACACTGACAAATCAATTCTTACAGCCACAAAACCTAAACTCAATTCCAATATGACATATAACAATTAAAAACATTATCAACATGGCCTGTAAAACCAAAAACACTCCTAATATTATATTGCATGTGTATATATATAAAGCCAGGTCTCCACCAAGACGTACATTGTACGTATATACACGTTTTTACAAACATATGCAAAAAAGTTTGCCCTCTGGGTTT
>JAQGAE010000158.1:0-51392 GCA_034696685.1 Julus scandinavius | reverse complement strand
GAAAAACATGCTGAAAACATTGTTTTAGTGTTTGTTGTGTATGTTTGATGTTTATGTTTATGTTTCTTTTGGTCGATTTGTAGCTTTAAGAAACTTACCTCTTTGGGAAGGTACTTGATGGGCGTCAAATTGTGCGATTCCAGAACCTACAACAAGAGTCAAATATCATTATCAAAGGCATTGATCAAAGGCTGCTAATGCTGTTTTTCTTACATATTTGGCTTCTCCCCATCCAGTTTGAGGACTCCACAGTTTTCCTTCTCCCATGAGTCCCAGTGCCAAATGAGCCAGTGGACAAAGGTCCCCACTGGCACCAACGGTACCCTGTTCGGGGACCCAGGATAAGCAAGATACTGCAAGATGTTGAGAAGAATACGATGATGTAACGTCATTTACATGTTATTTCTCCAGTTTAGGAGGGATTCTGGTGGGATTCTGATCATGGGTGACCTGAAGAGTTACCATTGAAAGCATCGATGACTTGCTGTAAAGTTTGAAGTGATATTCCACTATAACCTTTCGCTAAGACGTTTATCCGAAGGGCCATCAACATTCTGGTTTTTTTGGGAGATAGTGGTTTTCCTACACCTTTGGTAAATAGTCACAGAGATGATAAAAGTTATTGTCACAACAGTTTATGCAAATTTACCATACCAATATGTTGAATTTAACATTTACCTGCTGCATGGGAACGGATAAGATTTTCCTGAAGTTGGCTGTCAAGGAAAATATTACGATATTTATAGTTAGTAAATATTCTAGAATTTACAATTTGCTGGGTTTTTTTATATTATTATTTACATCTACGTAAATACAACTACTCGTTTTTCGACAGCTACTTTGAGCAAAATTAGAAACTGTTAATATTGTTGCAAGTTGTGTTATAATATTAAAAGTCAGTGTTAGGAGTTAATAGACATGTAATAATTGTTTTATAATTATTTACCATAATTTCTCTTTGTCGATCACGGTTCGGGCAAAGTTACCAAATCCAGTAGTGATTCCATAGACGACTTGAAAACAGTAGCAAATTATGTCACAAAAATGAGAAAACTGTCTTTGGAAACAACAACTTTTCAAATGCAAAAATAGTTAACAACTATTCCAAGTTTCGTTACTGATTTAACAAAATTACTAACATTTCCTATTTCTTTGGTTTTTGTGATTATTTCATTAATTATCACTCAGATTTCTAAAAATGTTGGACATTGTATAAAATTCTGTTTACCTTTGTTTTCTTTTAATATTCTTTCTATAACATTGCGACCATTGGTCACTCTGTCTTGAGATTCCTTGGTCAACTAACCGTTAAAAGCAAAGTTAGGATTAAAGAAAGAAATTGAGAATTCAAAGTGAAATACAAGTATATTTTTAAAACTACAGTAGACCCCCTTTTATCTGTTTTTCTGGTTTAACAGTTGGCTCAGAGAAGGGCAAAAATTCAAATTGTGTCTAAAATTTTTTTTTTTAAATCTTCCGCCCTTCCTCCTCCACATATGTTAATCACTAGTCAATATTATATAATAAATATTAAATTAAATATGTATTTTAATGAGTGCATTTTATTAATATATTTTTGTATGGATATAAACTCCGTATTAACCGACTCCCTCCGTTAACCGACCAACAACCAGTACAACCAGGACGGAAAAGAGAGGTTCTCTGTATTTTTGCTGTTGACTTACCCGTATTTTGTATCTATTAAAACCGAGATTGAGCAAATCGTCAGTCGATAAACTGTTGCCATCCAGAGCAAGAAACTATTAAAAGTTAATTGTTCATTAGCAAAGCTTTATGAAGATATAAACCTCCCATGAAATAATAAGAAGTTGGTTTAAACACTTCCTGGGCTTTTTGAAAATTTACGAACACGAAATTTATTCATTTTACATGAGAATTCTAAACGTTTTTACCTTGTACCATTCTAAACTACCTGTCTTAATTAGTATAGTCATAAAGCAGCATTTATTGTTATTTTTTGTTTTTGTATTGCTATTCCAAAACACAATCTGCTCAATTTCCAACATGTTTCAACCTCCATTATTTATTGTTATTTGCAAATATTTGAAGAATGAGTACAGCAAAACATGACTTACCTCTTGAGGTGGTGTAAACAATCCAGGTCTGTGTTAGAATTAAGAACTGTTTTCATGATTACATAAATGTTCATAAATTAAAAGTGGAACATTTTAGTATGTATTTATTAATTTCCATTATTTATTATTTTTTTAAAAAAAAATCTGTAATTAGGATACACTTGTTCTGGTACGTAACGAATTTCAGCCGGTTCGGTTGATGGAGATGGACGATCACTTTCTAAAACTTCAGAAAAGATAATGAAATTTGAGAATAATTTAACAAATCTAACAAATTTGAGAGTAATTTAACAAATCTAACAAATTTGAGAATAATTTAACAAATCTAACAAATTTGAGAGTAATTTAACAAATCAAACAAATTTGAGAATAATTTAACAAATCTAACAAATTTGAGAATAATTTAACAAATCTAACAAGTTTGAAATATTTTAAAATTACATCTGCACTAACGAAATTTTATACAAGTCAAGTAAATATAGAAATAATTCAAAACGGAAAGTCCTTTCTTTGAACTACTTTGAAAGTTAACTATTAGCTGTGGTCACGGAATGGATTTCATCCTAGCTGAAAACCGGGTTAGACAGAATGTATGCCGATTCAGTGAATTCATGAACATTAACTGCTCGTTGCGCATGCGCACATAAATTCTATCCAAAATGAAGCTAGGATGAAATCCATTCCTTGACCAAGCTATTCTTTCAAATAAACGATGAAATAAAATATTGAATTACATCCAAAAGATAATATTGAGGATTTCTTCCTTGATTAGACTTTTTAGACTTTGTCGAAAATCCCTGATGTAGTTATTAATAAATCTGTAAACTTACCCACGGATACAAAATCCTCATCGTTGAGGACATACTTAACCAAATCATCCGGATCCAAGATGGCACCACCCTGGGTTTTTCTAACCTCGTAGACCCTTTCCTCCCTCCCTGGTACCAGGGTGCTGGGCTTTAGCTTCAGGTACCTCCTTAGGGCCTCTTCGCCCAACCACCCAATGGTCAATTTACTACCATCCCTACAGGGTACAGCTAGCCATTCACCACGAACTCTAACGGATACTTTCATGATAACATGCAACTCAAAGTGACCAATACAAATAACATATTTGGGAATTTCACCTGGTACCATCCAAGACATTCGTCACGTGAATCCCTTGCCATTGGCATTAGCCAATGAGATATCTTTGTCAGAAATCAGCTTACAGTTTTATTGTCATTGAAATATTGGCAATGTTGACATCAGAATGTTATGAACTACTCTTATCACTTAATTAACGAGAGATTTTATGATTTGCACTCGTGTGCTTGGTTACTAGTCTGTCATCACCATGTCCCTAACAAAGTACTTACTCCCAAGGGCAAGATGTTGGGACATTGTCAAATTGCAATCCTACATTGGTCATTGGTGACTTTAAGACACTGAGATTGGGTAAATAACTACAATATTTGTGAATTCGCAATTGAATAATGCTCATGAGATTATTGCTAAAAAAAATACCTGCTAATTGATTTGTTGGAGAGTCACCAAGCGTTTGTAAACATTTTAGCAGTAACATATAATTAGCAGTTATTCTAGCAAACACTATCGATAGACTCTCTTGGAAAACAAGCATTAAATAGTTACGAAAAATAATTTCCAAAACACAATTTCCTCCAACATCTATATGGCACTTCAGCTTTATGTAAAAGAAACTATAAGAACTTCTCAATAAGGGGCCATTAAAAAAGCGTCCTCAAGAGGGGTAGGAGGGGAATCATGTTGGCATGTGGACAAGAGGGGAGGGGGGAAGGGGTAAGACATCATGGACGTCCACTAATGATGGTATTTTTCAGTTTTCGGATTTTCTGTTTAATTGAGTTTCAAAGGTCAGTGAAAAGGGATGGACACCAGAAGAAATGCGTCCCACAAAGCCTCCAGAAAGTCGGAGATGATGCCTATATTTGTGTTAAACACCAATTTTCTGCTAGAATTCTGCTGGAATAATCAGAAAAATCTGGAAAAATGTCGTGACGTTGGTAGCCAGGTATGTGCTTGGAAAGTTATAGAGTAGGCTATTGTATTTCAAACTTTCTGGACACCCTACTTTTCAAACAAATTAAGGATGTCCATGAGGGGGGAGGGGAAAGGGAGTTGGTCGATTTTTGGAGGAATTTCGGGGACGTCTTTTTTTAATGGCCCCTCAGTTTAATTGCAGTATCTTTTTACTAAAGAGGATAAATTCAATATGAAAGTTATTTGAAATCTGAATTGAATTTCAACTTGCAAACAATGCTTTTATCTCAAAACTATCATACGAATCTATGTATCAATAAATATGATAATTGAATATTCCAAAACCCGATGGAATGCCTAAATAAAGTTTTGCAAAACAACAAGGAATAAAACACAACTTTAATATGGCATAAACCAATTACACACTACAATCACAGAAATTATTATTGAATTTTCTGAAGAAGTGCATGGACTCGAATTTTGACCAATCTATACATTTTAATAATAGGTTTTTTTATTAACCAGTAAAGTCACAGTAATTTCTGATAATATGTGTTCATATTTTCTAACAATTAAACTTTGTATTGCAATACTCATGAAATATACGTTAAAACATGATTTTGTAAGAACTTTTATAGGAAGCTATTAGTCTCAAGTGACATAAGGTTTAGACTGCATATATGCTATTGTTGTTATCCTGAATTTAAATTTGGTGCCTTTGGAGATGAAACCAGACTTGTGGCGCTACCTACCTACCTCGTCGAGAAATACCCCTAGGGGCCATTCGAAAAGGACGTCCCTGAAATCCACATCGTGTACATAGTATACCAGCAGCCCCCACCCTTCCCCGATCGTGAGGACGTCTTTTTTGAATGAACCCCTAATGGATTTAAAAACTACTTATTTTCAAGCAAAAATAAAGAAAAATTCGCAAATTTGGAAAAAACATGACGTGAATGATCAACGGAAATGTGTCAAAAAAGAATCGTGTCTGACTGATATTGGCCGAGCTATTGACCACCGCCTATTCACAGGCGCGATCCCACTACTGCTCCACACGGGGGCTTTTGGCTGCTGCGTTTCCGCCCTGACCCGGTGCGCCCCTCCTTAGTCAACCTGGTACCCCCGAGCTCCCCCAGGGTTACCATATTGATGCCGAGCTTAGTGTGGACGCCCGATCTACATAGGACGATGGCCAACAGAACCCCCGACCTCAAGCCATCCTACGACCCAGGCCTCCTAGTAGCAGGATTACAGGAACACGCCACCATTCCCAGCCGAACATCTGATCTCCAAATATTGTTTTTCTGCTTTGAATTTGCGTTTGCAATAAGCTAAACCATAAAATTCTCGAAAATGTATATTAGCTCATGAAAGTTAGATATTTATAATCACGAAATCTGCAAAAATTAAGGAGCATTCTTATAAAATCCAAACGTGTTACGAAGTGGTTTCACTATTTTATCAATAGATGGCACTAGTATTCAAGTGTTATTGCTTTTCAAATTCTTGTTTTAGCATATGACTGCATAAACCTGTCACATTAATATTTTTACTTTCAAACAATGTGGTTCTCATATGAGCTCAGTTAGTATTTTTAATTAATTATTAAGTAGTAAATAATTGCAATAGTGACATACTGCCTTAAGTAGAAGCACATTTTAATGCATTCTCAATTTCCGAGGTATGTGTACCTGTCTGTTGTTTTCACAGCATGACACTGGGAAGGTTTTTGTCAGGCTCGAAAATTGGTTTTTAATTCGTGTTAAATGCCCTGGCTTTGATTATTAAGTTAATTTTCGATTATTTGAAATGTTTGGAATGTCTTCTACCAAAAACCCATTTTTTTACATTTGATAACCATATTTTTAAATAAATTTCGAAGTATTATTATGTTGTTTTCACTGCATGACGCCAAGTAGTTTTCCTCCGTACGAACGTTTCCACTGCTGATACAAATTTCACGATTAAAAAACCGTCTACGCATGACGGAAAGCGGCTATATTACTACGTCCGGGATTCGAATCCGACCAACAATTTCAGTGAGTTTATTTCTTTGGATTACATTCTACAAAATTGAGCATTTTGTTTTAAATATGGAAATTGCATTTTAACAACACGATGATGAACTTAATCCAATAAGCCCTTGAAACGACATTAACAACTCGAAAATTGCGACCATTCCTTTCCTTCAATGCCGCTATAGGCAATGTGCGTATTTCACCATTATTTTTTAATCCTTGAACTTTTAAATGATTTTCCACTTTAATTTTAACCTTGTTCGTTATTTAGCCTCCGCACCATGCATCCACCACAAATACTCGCTTTTAAGGCCATATTTTAATTAGGAAGTCCGCTTCTATTAACCTTTAATTGCCAACCGAAATCGCTACTGATCATACGATCTAAAAAAATGTTGACAGTGTTCAAGGTGCAGTATTTCTATACATAATTTAACCTTTGCAATCTTATTTATTGCTGTGCAACTAAAATAACATGTAGTTACGACATAATAGCTTTTTCGCTATAATTGTGCCTGTTAATTAATCTTTAGTTAGTTTGATAGTGCTATCGATACTACGATGATAGTAATCTCCAACTTTATTTAGGTTTGCAAATTCCTAAGTGCGGCATCTACAGTGCCTGCAGGATCATCCTCCGCAATGTCTGTTGCGTTTCTCCATCATCATTTAATGCAGGATAAAGCCTACGTTGATGGGCAGTGGGTCGTGGCACAAAGTGGGAAAACGTTTAAGGTTTACAACCCATCCAATGGACAGGAGCTGGGCTCTGTACCTGACATGCTTGAGGATGATACATTAAAAGCCATTGCATCTGCCAGGAAGGCGTTTGAAACCTGGCAGAAAACTACAGCTAAGGTATGTGTAACCATGCAGTAAGGTTAGAGAACAGTAACCGGTATTGTTATTACAAAATTTATACACATTCTGTGTTAATCTGTGATGGAAACACTGACTTGGCAGTTTCAAATTTACCAGTACCAACTAAAATTGGTGGTGCTTGTAATTTGCTAAATATTAATTTTTTTTTTGATGTTTGATGACTTGAATACAATTTGTTCAAAAATTTTATATTTTGGGATCATAATTGCTTTTTGTTGGACACCTTACCAATGATAATGAAATTAGCTGTAGAAATTTAATTTTTTTGCACTCTATCTGAACTTATAGGAACGAAGTAATCTGCTTCGTCGCTGGTATGAACTGGTAATTCAAAACCAGGATGAACTTGCCAAACTTTTGACAGCAGAGCAGGTATGTCATAGAAAAAACGTCGTTGTAATCGTATGGGATTTATGCTAATTTTCTTGCAAATTCCTCGCATTGTAGGGAAAGCCGCTGAAAGAGGCCAAAGGTGAAATATTATATGGCGCATCTTTTCTTGAATGGTATTCGGAAGAGTCTCGTCGTATCTATGGGGAAGTTGCTCAGTCGCCAACTTCTTCTAAGGAGATGGTGTTTTTGAGACAACCAATTGGTGTGGTTGGCCTTATCACGCCTGTACGTACATGAAATATAAATGGATGTACATCAGTGTATTTCCCATAAAAGCTAATTTTGTTTTCTTTTTGTTTTGTAGTGGAACTTTCCAAATGCAATGCTGATGCGCAAAGCAGCTGCTGCACTGGCGTCTGGCTGCACTTGTGTCGCGAAACCTGCAGAAGACACACCTTATTCTGCGTTGGCCATGGCACAGGTATGGTCAATGCAATTTCATTAGATTTGCTCAGCAATTCATGTAACAGTAAAGTCTCATTTTTGTATCGTAATTCCTTGCATAGCTAGCTCAAGAAGCCAATATTCCTCCCGGTGTGTTTAATGTCATCACTTGCTCGAGAAGCAATACTCCTAAAGTGGGTCGGACTCTCTGTGAACATAAAGATGTAGCTGGAATTTCGTTCACCGGTTCGACATCCGTTGGAAAAGTATGTAATTTAGGTTTTGCGGTTTGCTTATTAAAATGAGGAAGTACGAGGACATTGTTCGAACCTGGTGATTGTATTGCAGGTATTATATCAACAGTGTGCCTCTACGGTGAAAAGATTAGGGTTGGAATTGGGTGGAAACGCTCCATTTATTATCTTCAGTTCAGCAATCATCGATTCTGCCGTCGAAGGCGTTTTGGCCTGTAAGTTTCGATGTTCTGGACAGGTAAATAATTGTTTCAACATTTATGATTGTTGTAAGTAAGCCTCCTTTGCACTGTAATTTCGTTATTTTCCTGTCTTTGGTTACGCTTTTCTAATCCTTGCGTGGCTTTGGTCCCCAGACTTGCGTCAGTGCTAATCGCATCCTCGTTCAAGCCGATATCTACGATAAATTTGTTGCGCGACTACATGAGCGAATGACGAAAACCTTGGTTGTGGGAGATGGCTTCGAGCCCGAAACAACCCAGGGGCCCTTGGCCAATGAGGCACAGGCTACAAAAGTCGAGCGCTTGGTGCAAGATGCAATTTCCAAGGGAGCAAATGTGGTGACAGGTGGAAAGAGACATAAGCTTGGATCTTTATTTTACGAACCAACCCTTGTAACGGAAATCAACAATTCCATGCTCCTCTACCAAGATGAAATATTTGGCCCTGTTGCTTCCATCATAAAGTGAGTTTTTCCATGGTTTTTTAAGATATGGTCATCAATGGTGTTTTTGAAAATTCTGCATCAAAACAGTTTTTAAAAGCTGTTGGCATTTGCAATTCAGCGTAATCTTGCAAAACCGAGATTAGTTCTACTCGTGGCTAAAGCAAAACACATTTTTTAGGTTTGGAACGGAGGAAGATGCCCTTAGAATTGCAAATTCGACAAACAAAGGACTCGCCGGTACGTGCCAATCAGCAAATGCCATTTACACTTTGTGTCCTGTGCAGATCGTGACACTCTTTTATTTTTAGGCTATTTCTACTCACAAGATATCGCACAAATCTGGCGAGTTGCTAAGAAGCTCGAGACAGGAATGGTCGGAATCAACGAAGGGATAATATCGTCGGCGGAAGTTGCCTTTGGCGGGATTAAAGAGTCTGGGCTAGGTCGAGAAGGATCCAGACACGGTATAGATGAATTTACATATATAAAATATCTTTGTTTTGGGGGTCTAGATTGAA
Source organism: Julus scandinavius (assembly GCA_034696685.1). NCBI lineage: Eukaryota > Metazoa > Arthropoda > Diplopoda > Julida > Julidae > Julus > Julus scandinavius. The sequence continues at coordinate 42,176 of JAQGAE010000158.1, read as the reverse complement.
AACAAATCTTTTAACTCTATTTACATTTTGGTAGATATTTCATACTTGTGTAGCTAGATTTAATCAAAGAAAATATTGAGAATTGGTGTTGTTGCAATGTGTCGAGACACTCGCTCTCACAATAATTCCAATTGCAGTAACGCTTTATCGTTTGTCAATTTATTTGATCACACGCTTGCTAGTCACGGTTATTGTAATGTGAATGGTCCGTACCGAACCTTATAATGCCAAATATACCTTTCCATGACGCTTTCATTGACTATGTGTAGTGTTAAACACAGTCAAAATGTGCTCTTGGTTTTCTTAGTTTCCTATCAATCTTATGTAAAAGTAATGTTATGGAGAGAAAGAAAACTGATGTTAGTGCTGAATATAAAAGTATATTATAATAAAGTAATTAAATTTAAATTCATTTCAACATTATTCGCCGGCGGTGGGTTAGGTGCTTCCCTCTCGATCCTAGGTTCGCGTCGAGGTCGATGGGAGAAATTCCCTAAGTGGCGGCTCTTTTGGATGAGTTTAAACCGAGGTCTGCTGTTGATTGTTGCACGTTAAAGACCCCTCGAGAGGGGTGAAAGTCCCCCTCGTAGGCTAAATTCCCAGGTAGGTGTTGAAGGCTCATCCCCTGGCGTTGGTGTTTAGCCCTCGTGTTGCAGAAATAGGCCAACGTTAAAAATCAACAAACAAAGAATTAACTAAACCAATTAGCACATCCTTGAATCATGTTAGTTAACCTGAAAAATTCCAAAACTTGGATATTTAATAGCAAGAATCAAAGGTCACGTTGCAAACATTAAAATTTGAAAATATTTATTGAATGCACCCGTGTTGTGGGAGGGGGAGAATGAACAAACACTGCCACACGCCAGTTTAGGTCACTGTCTATGATGAAAATCTGGATTACAACACATAAGGTTAAATATCATTTGGGATCAATTCAACAAAGTGAAATATCGTCCAGATTTGCCAGGAATTGATAATGTCGATAAACCCTGACAAAATAAATAGTGTCACAAATAATATGTATCTTTAGAGAGAAAAAGGAATTAGTATTACAGTTCAGTGTTTTGGTAGTTTATTATCATTTCCTCTCGTGTTATCCCTCCCACAAATAGGTAGTATGACAAGCCCCTTTAATCCCCATTGACAATCGTGCATTATTTTGATAAAAGCCAGACCTCGAGATAACCACACGCTACAAATTAGCAATTCAAATGTGCACAAGCTCCATATTTTTGGGTGTTTTTTTTTGGCCAGTTTTTGTTATCATTTTCCCAGCAATTATTTTCTCTCTGTAGGGCCGAACTACTGTCACTTATACATGTAAATAGCAAAAACTAAAAACGACTAGCATGTTAAGCAATTTTACAGCAATCAAAAAGTATGCTTATGTCCAAATTCTAGAAATTATGGTTTAATATGAATTCAACAAGTGCCATTCAGAACACAAAAGATACCAACTTTGGTCATTGAGGGCGCGGTAAGTCACTTGGCATACATGTTTTTTGAGCGAAACAACATACTGCCATTAATGGATTTGAAAAGCAATATGTACACGTTCAAAAGTACCATTGACAAAGAAATCTAACAGCTAGGCGGTCCCAATAAGAATTAAACGCAACCGGACAGGATAGCAAATGGCTTCATCGTGGTGTGTCAAGATTTATTACGAGCCAACGAACAATGAAGGCGTTTCGTTACATTCGGCAACGCCTTTTTCCTAACCAACGAAAAATGAGGAAGTAAAATAATGCGTCCTTTTTTTAAATTTACTGAGTGCATTGTCAGGAAACAACCGCGAGTGTGTAATTGTCGCCGAAGGATTATGGAACATTCTATCTGACGTCGATTCCAAGCCACGTGTTTGCAGTATGGGCGAGTCGTATTTGTGCTATTTTTTCGCTAGTTCGTTAGAAAGCCAATCTAATCCTTCGTACAATCCGTGTCCTTGCGTTGCACACGTTGCTTGAATGTACCACTGAAAATGACAAATTTGTGGATAAGTTTTGGCGAATTTAAGAAACAAGACTACCTATAAATTATTATCTTAAATAATTGCAAACATACACAAGAACATGCAAGTAAATATTAATTTATTAAACACAAATTTGGGTACACTTACTCTTCTTCCACGCAAATGGTTTAGTGCGAGTTTCTCTGTTAGTTCAGCTGCCGACATGGCATTGGGAAGATCTTGTTTGTTGGCAAATACCAGGAGTACGGCATCCCGCAACTCGTCCTCTTGGAGCTAAAAAAAAAAATTCAACAGAATTGCAGTTAAAAAAGTTAATTAGTGAAGGAAGCAATTTGAGATAAGAAATAATTCTAAACCTACCATTTTCTGCAGTTCTTCTTGTGCCTCTGAAATACGTTCCCTGTCATTGCTATCCACTACGAAAATCAAGCCCTGCAAAGAAATTATTTGAAAGAATGTTATAAAGGGCCAAAAAAGATTTAGGTTCAGTGGGTTCAAATTATTCTTAATTAGTACATTTTTTACCCCCAAAATGTTAATACTGCAAGGATATTTTTTTTTTAGAATTGCCTGAATGCCCCAAAACAAGAAATTATCTTAATTCAAAGTTCATCCCACACAAACACCAGTTTAGATTTCTTATAAGGAAACTGAGGTTGCCTCAGCAAAACCCTAAGTAATTTCGTACTTGTGTATTTTGAAAATAATGCCTCCACAAAGGCCGAATCTTGTCTTGACCTCCGACGTCCCATACAGTAAAACAGATATTCTTATATTCCACAGTTTCTACATTAAATCCTGTAAGAAAGATTTGCCATTTATCGACAGCTATTCCATTGGTGTTTCAATCCGGAATTTGAACTTGGACAACTGCTTACCGATTGTAGGTATCGTGGTGACTATTTCTCCGAGTTTTAATTTGTAAAGTATCGTCGTTTTACCAGCAGCATCCAATCCCACTAAACAATGAGTCACCAGAACAGAAAGGTTAATGAGGGGGGCGTTTTCCTGGCTTGAACCCACGAATGTTTTGGGTTAATCTTAAGCATTGTTAGGAGAATATTTCATGCACTTAACTGTAACAACAACGAGTTATTTCAAATATTTCCTAGGTTGCTTTCTGACATTTAAGCCTGACCAGGGCGTATTTTGGCACTTACCCATTAGTATTCGCATCTGTTTTTTGCCGAACAGGCGAGTTAGTAAGCTCGATATTGTTAGTCCCATTACAGATGTCCGCTAGCTAGACTGGCAATAGTTGAAGTACCAAACACACTGGTTATATATTAAGAAAACTAACAGATCAATACAAATTTGACCGTGTCATACAAGGAAATCTGTTCATTAATGAGTCGTACAGCGCCACGTCCGATCATCCACGAGCCACTATAACAGTGTTGGCAACTACCCAATGCATAGCCAAAGAGTCAAACTAATTTTAAATTACAATCAAACGATTGTAACAATACTAAGAAAAACCATTTAAAACCGCAAAAATATATGTATATTTACGCTTAAAGCATTCTTTTTTTATATGTAAAACAGCGTTTATGTAATGGCGTTTCTACGATAGACACTAAATAGTAAATTCGCTAATTTATCTGACAACACTGTCTATTGCAGACGGTTACGTAGAAATGCTAGCGATTACCTAATCCTTAAAATACCTTTAAATGAATAAATACTAAACATGAATTACGCGTCACTATTGCCAACTATAATTCTGTGACAATTTAACCTACATCCAATTTGCTGCACATATCCTACATGTGATGAAGCTCGTTTAATAAAATTCGTGTTTTTGTTTGTTTAACAAAAATAACTTGTTTTCATTCATATGGATTATTTCCCTACATGTTTTTGTCACTGAGAAATGACAGACGCCGCCTCACAACTATGCACCTCTTCAATACTAGCGATTTTGTCAATGAAATAAATGTTTCAGATCATAGAAACTATATTCCTGGTTAATTAATTGGCATAGTACTTTGCCGTTACATAACACAAGATTATACGGTTTTCAACATATTGTTTAATAAAAAATTTGACCCTATTGCCGCATTGCTTTCAACCAGATTGTATCCTGTCGCCGTTAGAAGTGATTAGGCACAAAATGGCCGAAGTTTGTGGTGTGTTTATTGACGATACGTTTCTCCATCGTTTTATTCGCGTTTTCCATGGCAACAATTGATGTTTGACTGAATTTCTGGAGTGAAATGGCGACCCAAAAACCTGTGGAGTGGGCAACGTCCTTGTTGCAAAGGTTTGAAGATCAGGTAAGGGCAATTTTAACCTAAAATGCTTACGGAAAATCAGACAAATGAGGACACGCCGAAGGTTGTATTCGCGCCATTGACAAGCAGCAATCGATTGATTTTAAGCAACCGGCTTTTGAATGAAATTACAAAATTGTTTTATACAGAAAATCTGAAAATCGCGATCTTAGCGAGTTCTCAAGGCGGTGTTACTTTGCTGGTCTTGCTCTGGACATTGCACCAAAACGTAGAATGTCAAAACGCCAGATTAGCTCCGCTAGGACTACTTTGTGTAGCTGCTGTCAAATTCTACGCGAATAGGCCTAATTGTTTATTTTTTTTCTTGATTTTTCATTTGTGCCATTAACGGAATTTATGCGTGTTCGTTAATTGATCGAGGGCTATTTGTTTTAACCAGAAGTAATTTGTTATCCGATACTTAGTTAACAATTAGTTCCATTTACGAGTCATTCAACTACCTAATCAAATCCATCTGTTGGCAGCTCAGGTATTGTTATTGTCAGAGTGTTTTGAAAATTAACAATTAACATTTCAAATATACATCCGTAAAGTATTAGTATAATCGAGTATAATTATCCCCAATGCTCAGCACCATTTCTGTAAAGCGTCATATTGTTTATACCCCTACTTTTGACGATTATTTACATAGATGGCGCTCCATGATGCTTAATAACGCACGTTTCAGGAAAACTTAAGTTTGTTTGTTTGTTGATTTTTAACGTCGGCCTAATTCTGCAACACACCGACTAAACACCAACGCCAGGGGATGAGCCTTCAGCACCTACCTGGGAATTTTGCCTACGATGGGGGACTTCCACCCCCTCTCAAGGAGTCTTTAGCGTGCAACAATCTACATGGGACCTCAGTTTAAACTCGCATCCAAAACATGCCGACTCTTAAAAAATTTCTCCCGTCCGTAAAAAATCCCACCGACGTCGATCGTGGAGCGAACGCCGCACTTCTGGACCAAGGGGCAAGCAGTAAACCATGCGACCGCGACTAAAAAACTAATTTGTGAGGGGATCTCCTGTGGGGATATGATAAGCTTTCAAAGTATATATTATATAATAAACCCACGGAAATTATTCCATTATCTTCAGCTTTGCTACAGTCCCCAAATTCCTCTTTAACGTAAATTTTAGAAATGTGAACATCATGTAGATCTTTAAGGCCGGCGGTCGAGTTGGTTATGCCCTTCCCCGTCGATCCTAAGGTGCGAGTTTAACTCCTCGATCAAGGTTGGTGGGAATTTGTACGGTTGGGCGAAATTTATAATGTGGCGGCTATTTCGGATTGGAGCTTAAACCGAGGACTTATCACCCATGTTGATCCTCCTTGCTCCTTGCACGTTAAGGATCCATCAAGTGGGGGTGTAAGTCATCCTTTGTAGGTAAAATTCCAAGGCAGGATAATCTTCAAGCGTTGACATGTTGATATTTCATTTTACGCAAGCTAGATTTCTTAATTATAGGGGTACAGATATGCTTTTTTCGAGTAATTTTCGATTTTATTTTTTGAATGTTCCAATGTATGCAATGATGGATTGGAATCCGAAATTGTCAGTGATATATATTACATATTGCATATTGTTTATGCACTCAATTACAAACTATGGAGCAGTTGACTTTAGTGCAGGTTCCAGGCTGTTTGGAAGCAGTCCATGAATTTATTAATTATATTTATGACCTGTATATTCTACAAGAATGCACCGGAGCTTATTGCTGCATAGATTTTTGTTTTTCATTTGTCACAGTTGCCATGCCGTACAGGACCACAAACACAGCATTCCCGCCTCAACGTAGAACAAAACAAAAAATGCCTCATCAATATAAGCAGGCACAAGTTTTCTCTAGTCATTACTGGACTGACGAAAATCCTCCAAGCTATAAACGATATGGTAGGTGATGAATTAAATAAATTAAGAAGGTTGGATGAAATTATGCAGAAACCTGATAAGAAGTCATTCAAATGACCTGATCGTTTGGAATTGCACCTTGAATACTTATTAAACGGGTAAAATTGCTTTTAAAATTGTACTCCCGGCATTGTGATAGTTTAACATGCTTAATGAGTTTGAAACTTTATAACCGATAAAATTGAACACGTACTCTGATGCCTGACATCTAACAGGAGGTATTAGACCTGACTATCTTAAGCAGTGACTTCTTATGTGGGTTCTACTGTATTTCGGTTACTACTATGAAACAAAATGCATTTAATTGCCACCATTTTTTCATCTCCAGAAACCGCATGGATCTGACTTCGAAAAGAATATTTACGAGTCCGAATTGATTATTTTGGACACTATAGAAAAATGCCTAAGCGGAGTAAGTCTTATTCGCAATTCTTCTAAGAAAATCGTTTATGCTGAAAATATTGTGGAATTTTGGCATCTTACATTTCAGTGTTAAAATGTCTTTAGTTATTTTATTTTTTTTTTCAAAAGGTATCTTTATCTTTATCTTGCATAAAAAGATATTGTTTTTATTAAAATCGATTTTTTGTGTGTTCTGCTCTTGATGAAACATAATTTCTAGAAATTAAAGTAAATATGAGTTATCAGACATGTTTTGATAGCCAAATTTTAGAAGTTTTACAAGGTTCCATTTCCTATTGTATTCAGAAAATATTTGTAAAATGACAGGGAATTTCAGATCAGTTGTAGCTATAAAACTGATTTGTATAAAAAAGTTTTTAATTCAAAACTTACCTATAAACAAGCAGTAAAACAGCGAAACCAACGTTACTTACAGGAAAATTCGGGTCAAGCTCCCTCACAACAGGTGAAAGATACTAGCCGGGTGGACGAAGCCGTTTACGTCAAGCAGCTGTTGAAAGGAATTTGTCAGTTTCTTAATTTGCCCAACGAAGGGACCTTGGTAGTACAGCTGCGCCAGCTGGCTTCTAAAGTTTTATATGCCTTGAGTTGTAATCACTTCAATGCTGTGTTCAATCGGATATCTGCCAGGTAAATCTTGATTTATCTTTGCTAAATGTCAAAGCGGATGCAAAGTTTTACATTGATTTCTACTTTTTGGTGTTTTATTAGGCTTCAAGAGCTGTCCAACTGCAGTGAAGAAAATACAGATTATAGCGACATTGAATTGATTCAGCACATTAATGTTGATAGTGACAGACTTGTGCGGCTACTAAGTGGTAAGCTTATCAAATTGTAGCATTTCTAAAGGAAACAAGGCGTCGATTGAATTTTCTTACTCAATTTTCTTGTGGTTTAATAGAAACTATCCAAAAATTCAGATGTTTAAAAAAGGGTGTCCACTTAGTCATGATGAACAGCTTGGAAAAGGTAGTAATAAGGATTTATATTGAAACATTATCTCCGAATAGGTCTAATACGACAATTTAATTTTGCTTTTGTGCTTTCACTGCATTTTGCTTTTGTGCTGTTTTTGTTTAGGCTATTTGGAACTGGATGGACTCGTATCCTGAAGAATTTGCCGAATTACAGACAAAACCGAATGAAGAATTGGCAGGTAAAGCTTTTCCATTAGCAGGTTTATGTCGAAGAAAACGATTTCCCCGTTTTTTGGTAAACGTGTTTTGGAACGTTACTTATTTGTTCATAATTTTTGTAGATCACTGTGAAAAGCTTTTCGACTTATTAGACAGCGTGGCCGAAAACAACAAACGAAAAGTCACAGTTTGGCCACTACAAATAATGTTGTTAATATTATATCCTGTAAGTCATTTTATTTTCTGTTAGCCTGCTTCAACTAGATTTTTTGCTATTTTTTTGATAATTTGCATTTTTTGCATTTTCACTTTAGAAAATATTGGAGGAAATTGTCAATGCAGATGTGGGGGCTCCAACATCTTCACGGCATTACCGAAAGGTACTTAACGATTGCATCTTAAATCCTTCCTTATTCAGATCTGTTCCATGTTTCCCTTTTTCTTTGTTATGAATTCTATAGAAACAGTTTATCGATCATCTAAAACGATCTTTAATTCCTCATGGGGCCCACAAACAAGGTAACTAAATCGACAAATGTTTTCAATTTTTATAATGCACTCAAAATCATTGAATTTTTGTAATTTTATCGCTGTTTTATGATCTTGCATATTTAAATTTGTATTACTTTTTTATAGTGATGGAAGCGGCAGCTGTAACCTGTGTTAAATTATGTAAGGCTTCAACGTACATTAAACCACCGCCGCCTAAAACGGAAGATCAAACTGTTGATCCTGTTCCAAATGTTGTGTTTGTTCTCGTCCAATCTGTGATTAACGATCTCAAGGTTGGTTTCGCTCTAATTTTATTTATTGTATTTGCAAGTTTATTAAAAAAAAAAAAAGCTACACAATTTCATCTTATTCTAATTTCTTCTTGCAGGGCTTGTTATTTAATCCAAACAAACCGTTCTCGCGTGGACAAAACAGCGTTTCCCAAGACATCGATTTGATGATTGACTGCTTCGTGTCTTGCTTTCGCATTTGCCCGCATAGTAACGAGCCGCTTAAAGTTTGCTTGAATCCAAATTCTTCGTCGCTTTATCATTTTGTTCTCATTAATTCTTTGTACAGGTGAGCTTTCTAGCACAATTGCTACTGTTTTAGCTTTCTACAATGCTGGAATTTTAATTATCTCACGGAATCCAATTTCATATATCTACTTGGCCTGCTAAAAGTGCATCAGCACATTAACTTTGCTTAATTTCAGGATAATCAAGCAGAAGCGGCTTCCGTGGTGGCCCTTAATTAATAATGTTTATGACAGGGCTGAAGATTTGAGGTCCATGTTCACGGACACCCTTACCAAAGTTACACAAGGCTTCATTAGTCATGCACCACTGAGAATGATACAAGTGTGTATAGGCAATTATGGCTTTTTTGAATAATGCAGTTTATTTTTTGTTCTAATTTCGTAACCGGTTTTTATTGGCTATAGAGCTATTCCAAAGTCAAGGAAAAAGTCACAACGTTGAAATTTAAGGAGAAAGCGTCGGAAGAGACTCCCAGTCATCGCAATCTCTTATTGTGCATGGTTCGACTCATTCATGCAGATCCACTTCTAATGTTATTCGTAAGCATAAATCCGGTGGAAATTGACTGTACGGGCAAATTTCACTGAATGTTTGTGAGGTTTTCTGTGAGGAAATTGCGCAGAATTTAAGCTACATATATGTTACCTGATAAATGACATTAGCATGGAGAATGAATTTAGCTAGAATTTGAATCTTATTAGACAGAAGCTAGTATGAAAGTTGTACAGAGTACACCTATACCTCGCTATAACGGCCTTTTTTTAAATTATGGCACTTAAGATTTACGGCCCACAATGCTGAATACACTGCCCAAAAAAAAATTGCTTTCTTTTAAAGAAATCGGCTAAAAAATGTGATATGTTACCCCAATTTGCACAAACAAGGTCAGATTTGACTAACAATAATACAACTTATGGGTTTCACTTTGTTTAAGATGGATTAAAAATGAAAATTACAGTGAGAAAGAATTGATTCGTTATATGGCTTTCTCGCTTTACGGCTAACTTTTCCGGAACGTATCTAGTCCATAAAGCGATGTATGGGTGTATTAGTATTATCAGGCAATAGGATGGTTTCCAAAAATCCCAAATATCGAATATTTTATACAAAATAGATATCTTATAATTTCCATAACTATCCTAGAATGAAGGCAAAAGTGTTTCTGAGAACCAGACAAATACTCTCGAGCTAATCAATGGCCTCGTATCCCTGGTTCACCAACCCAACATGTTAGATGTGGCCCAAGAGGCAATGGAGGCACTACTCGTTCTACACCAACCTGACAAAATTGTTATGTGGAATCCGAAAAGCGCGGTACCCACATTTTGGGATGTTAGGTAAGCATGTAACTTTGCTCTCTTCAAAGTTCCCTGTTAAACGTTCAACAGACTTTCGGCTAACCAATTGCTTGATTGTAATATTTCTAGCTCGCAAGTGCTGTTTTCAATTTCCCAAAAGTTAATCCAACATCAGATTGTCAATTACACCGAAATCTTGAAGTGGCTGAGGGAGATTTTGGTGTGTCGCAACACATTCTTGTTTCCCTACAAGGATGGTGCCAACAATGGAAGCAATGTTGCAATTTGTAAACAGGCCCATATTAAACTGGAGGTCAGTACGATCAAGCCGCAGCACATTACAAATTCAAATTATGTTAATGGTTTAATTCGAATGATTTTGTTTTTCGAATGCAGGTGGTGTTTTTCATGTATTTATGGAGCATTGATATAGATGCCGTACTTGTCGCCATGTCCTGTTTCGTCCTGCTTTGCGAAGAGGCTGAGATCCGGTGCGGAGCCGATGACCTAGCCGTGACTTTATATTTGCCGAATTACTACATTTATCAGGAACTGGCGGCTGCCAGCACCATTCTCACCACCGGTAATTTCTGAGACTTGCTAAGAGTATCGAGCTTTTTGTTTGCGTTTTTTTTTAATTTTAGCAGTTTTAATAATTTCATCACGAGAAAAATTTCTTGCTGTTCTACGTCGTGATTTAGCACGCTTCACCAGTTTTTTTTTTTTTTTTTTTTTTTTTTTTTTTTTTTGCATTTTTACATTTTTACTGCCATTTTGTTTTTTGCCGCCTTTGCCACTGCAACAACTGTCTGGATTGACGAAGTTTATTTCCCCACATACACAACATGATGCAAGTTCTTTAATTTCGCTGCTATTATTTTTATCATAAGCAGTTTTCAGTTATTTTTTAGTTCATTCGACGCTCGCTCGTGCAGCTCCCGTAGGTTTGCCATGGCTCGTGTTAGCAATTGTGAAATTTAAGTGTTGTTCTCATGTGACCATTTGAACCAGTGGAGGGTTCGTTCTCTAACAGAATCTGCACGTCGATTTCCCACAGGAAGAGCGGCCTTGCAGAAGAGGATCATGGCCTTGCTGCGGAAAATCGAACACTGCACGCAAGGCTGTACACTGGTTAGATTTTGTTTGATCTTGCATGAGTTTGTTGAATCCGGGTTGGATAAATTTGAATTATGGGCACTTAAGGAATTTTGGATAAATGATTCAATGACTAAGGCATTTTTATTATATTGTTTGCCATTTGTTAAAAATGAGATTTCCAATTATTTGGATCCAGTCTTTGATTTCAAATCTTAAATTATTTTTTGATGATTGTAATATGTGTTTTGTTAATATTGGAAAAATGTTCTTGAATTGGATATTACTGCCAGTTACAGAAATTTTTAAAATTGTCCAGATTATTTCTTGTTTCACTTATAACCAATATGAGAAATCCTTATATGTTTAATTAAACAAGCAATTAATTTTAAATGGTATTATATTGGTAGCATAATAGTGTTGAATCTTAATAATGTTAAATTCTCTTTTTGAAAGACAGATTTTGATATGCCATTATATCAAGTTTATTTGGCCTCCCAGATTTGCTTTTGATCAAATGCTATTATGAAAATGTCATTATTAAAAAAAAAAAAAATTTAAGGTACCTCGAGAGCCTTCTCAACTTTTAAAACTTTAGGATCTATCTTATCTTTTACATTTGTTTACCACATGTTATCTAAATCATAAAATTATCCCCAAACATGCATAGTAGTCGATCTAAGTAGCTTAGCGAAAACTTTTTAAAAGCTCATAAATAAATGCTTGTCCAGTGCCAAAGGGCAGTTTATGTGCAATGTTATTCATGGAAATGCTCTGTAACACCAGATTCAAAATTATTTTGATCATACATATTTTTTGTAAAACCATTTTTTAAATTTGTGAATTAATATAGTCATGGGAAGATACCTTTTTAAACTGGGACCAAGTAACCAAAATGCTGGTCAGCTATCCAAAGGCCAAACTGGATGAAGGGCAGATAAACGAAGGATTTCATCGTACGGTTGGAAAACGTCGGGCATCCCACCAAAACACTGACCATGAGTTAGAGGCAAGTGATTGGTCTTTTGGCTAACAGCAATTTTGAAATTATCATTGTTTTGCATTACGAATGAAATTCTGTTATGTTTTGAATTAGGATCAGATCAACGAGTGGGCAAATATGACTGGCTTTCTATGTGCCATGGGTGGAGTTACCCTACAGAAGAAAACCCTCACTAGATTGACTATGGCAAGTTCGTCCCTGGGGCTGGAAATGAGGAAAACCAGTATGCTTTCTGGAGGGATTCAGGATGTCCAGTATTGCCCAGTTACTCAGTAAGAACTTTTTTTGCATTTGCCATACGTTTAGGGAATGGTAAAATCGAAATTTCACCTTTTCGAGTTTGAGAAACTAAAACGTTGATCATATTAATTATTTTTTTGAGCAAAGAGCGGTTCGTAAGCGATTGTACACGTTTCAGGTTCTTGTGTTGTGCTTATTCGTATATCTATGAAGTGTCAAAACCTTCTTTCATTTAAGTTTATAATCAATGCAAAATTATCTAGAAAAAATTAATCTTGTGTGCTGTGTGCATTGAATTTTTAGTTTCGTTGGTCAGCTGCTTCGTCTGTTGGTGTGCAACAACGAAAAATTTGGAACTCACATTCAAAAACATGTCAAGGAGTTGGTAGCACACGAAATAAGCTCAGCACTCTACCCAATCTTGTTCGACCAAATTAAGGCCAGTTTGGACAAGTTTTTCGATTCTCAAGGCCAGGTAAATTAAATAGTTTACTTAATCCAACCATTCTGAAACGTCTTTTTCGGACATTGCCAGATTTCCGTTTTCTGTCATTTAAACTTTAGGTTCAAGTCAATGATGTTAACACGCAATTCATCGAACACATCATCTTCATAATGAAAAACGTACTGGAAAGCAAAACGGAACAGCCTTCCGAGCACCTAGGAGTGTCTAGTATCGAAGGAATGATGCTGGGGATAGTTAGGTATGCTGCATTTTTAAAATTTAGATTTACCCTTTGTATGTTGTTTTTTGTATTGTGCAACACTACATGAGTAATCTTTTTCGCTTTTTATCATTGTTAACTACTATGGGTACTTCCACAAATTCTAAAATAAAATTGATGCAAAAATTACATTTAAAATAATGCTGACAAAATTATTTATTTGTGACAAACTATGTTTCCAAATTTATTTTGCATATCCGATTTAATTTGGGCCGAACCTACTTAGGATAATATGGATTGCTGTAGCTAGTTCGGATTCAAAATAAGTTAAACACTAAGTATTAGTTTTGCAATTCTCACACAAGAGGTTTTTTCCCCACAGATACGTTCGCCACTTGGACACCACCGTCCACGCGATTCATATCAAGACAAAGCTTTGCCAGCTGGTCGAAACAATGATGCAGAGGCGGGACGACCTAGCTTTTCGCCAGGAAATGAAGTTCCGCAATAAAATGGTGGAATATCTCACCGATTGGGTAATGGGTAACTCGCATCAGATAGCGCCACCAAGTACTGGTGACGTGAGCACCATTACCCGTGATCTGGACCAGGCGTGCATGGAGGCTGTCGCCGCTCTTCTAAGAGGGTTACCCTTGCAGCCAGAGGAAAGCGACCGAGGAGACCTCATGGAGGCAAAATCTCAGCTTTTCTTGAAGTATGCCAACCACACCTGTCTCGGCAAGAGTTTGGAAACACGTTCAATTTATTTACTAACGCTGACGTTTTTGTGTGTACAGATATTTCAGTTTGTTTATGAATCTCTTGAACGACTGCAGCGAGGCTTTGGAACCGGAAAAAGATAATTTGAGGCAACGCGAGCATTCCTCCAAATTAAGCACGCTTCGCAATGCCACCATTCAAGCCATGTCCAACTTGTTAAGCGCCAACATTGACAGTGGACTCATGCATTCCATTGGTTGGTTTTTAGATTCATTTATTCCATGAGTTTTTTCTAGAAATTGAAATGTACAAGATAAGACCGGAAAGTTCAGTGAATGAGTCGGAAAAATCAACATATTGTGTGATTTCAGAAAATACGCTTTACTGTCCTTCAAAGTAGGCCCCCTGGGCCACAATACACTTTTGACATCGTGTGTACAAACTTTTGAATGCTTGTGAGAAGTTCTCGTTTGGTTTTCCTTGAAGCTGCCTTGTCACAGCAGTTTGAATGTCACCCGTCACAATGAATTTAAAAAACAAGAGAATCGGCCATTGAGATGATGTTCCCACACGAATCCATTCTCAGTTGTTTTTGTTCGCGGTTAAGGTGGTGCGGGACAAACCTAGCGCAGATCTTCCACTTGACCAAATTCGTGGTGACAATGGTTCAGATAATTTCACGGGAAATGCCAAGTTCACCTTCCATCATTCGAAGAGACAAACGACGATAGTTTTGGAGAAGCTTGCAAACTCGTTCGATGTTTTGGGTTGTGCTGGTGGTGGTCGGCCACCCAGAACCGGGTTCGTGTTCAAGAGATTCGCGTTCTTTCCGGAAACTTTTATACCAGTCATAAACGCTTTTTCGAGACACAGCTTCATCCCATACACTTTTTGCAACATTTTGTGGGTTTCCGTTGAAAGAAAAATTTCGTGTTGACTCTCTGCTCCATTTTGTACCTGTAACGACACGAATTGACAAGGTCTGCTGACAACTGCTAAATGACCCGGAAACTTCGTGAAATGTCTGCGCATGTCACATTCTTTTAGCTTACATGTGAACGCTCAATTTGCATGCCGACACATGTTTCTCGATTGCGTCAAATTTCCACACATTTCCGATCTTACCTTGTATGTTAATAACTTGAAATTGGAAAATCGAGCAGATTCCTTTACCAAAAAGCATCCGTCGGCATCTTCTACTTTGGTGCAAACGTTTCTGTGTTTCATTTTTCTGTTTCCATTTCAGGTTTGGGCTACCACAAGGATTTACAGACACGAGCTGCATTCATGGAGGTTTTGACAAAGATTCTTCAACAAGGAACAGAGTTTGATACTTTGGCTGAAACCGTCTTGGCAGATCGTTTCGAGCAACTCGTGCAGCTCGTGACTATGATTGGAGATAAAGGCGAACTACCCATTGCTATGGCCCTAGCCAGCGTGATCATGACTCCCCAAATGGTAATTTGCTTCAGATTTCGTTGTTCACGTCCTTGCTGCATTACGCACACGTCCAAGTTAGTAAATCGTCTATTTCTAGGACGAATTGGCTAGAGTTTTCGTGACTCTGTTTGATGCAAAACACTTGTTGGCGCCGCTTTTATGGAACATGTTTTACAAAGAGGTACCAAGGGTATTTAAATTTAAAAATTTTGTCATTTACTGATATGCTGTTTACGATAAACTGACTTCGCCAATCATTTGCCAGGTGGAAGTTTCGGATTGCATGCAGACACTGTTTCGAGGCAACAGCCTTGGAAGCAAAATCATGGCGTTCTGCTTCAAAATTTACGGCGCTAGCTATTTGCATAATCTGCTTGAACCATTGATCCGTCCATTGCTGGAGCAATTTAGTGTCAGCTACGAGATAGATCCCGCTAGGTAAGAACAAGCAAAAACTTCTTGTCATCAGTTATCGGAAAATTCATACTAATTTCGCTTTCCATGACATAAAGTCCAAAAACGTAAAGATGAAATTAAATCCCGTTTAACTAGAATCGATACGATGGAAGATTTGGAAGAGAATCGGCGGAATCTAATGCAATTGACACAAAAGGTCTTCAATGCCATCATCTCCTCATCGGATCGTTTCCCACCACAGCTCCGCAGCATGTGTCATTGCTTGTATCAAGTGCTGAGCAAGCGATTTCCTTCGAGTCCACACAACCACATCGGTGCTGTTGGAACGGTCATTTTCTTGCGCTTTGTAAATCCGGCTATAGGTTAGTGTCAGGGAAATTGTACAGTTATGGTCTTATCGATTTCAATGTTTGTATTTTTCATGTGGTGTTTTTTGGCTTTTCCTTTTTCAGTTTCACCTTACGAAACTGGCATAATAGACCAGCAGCCGACTCCTCACGTCAAGCGTGGATTAATGCTGATGTCGAAAATCTTGCAAAACATTGCAAATCACGTCGAGTTCAGCAAGGAGCAGCATATGCTGGGTTTCAACCAATTTCTCAAGGCGAATTTCGATGGCGGACGAAAGTTTTTTATCACCATCGCATCCGACTGCGAAACTGTTGATCAGGCAAGCCATAGTATGTCGTTCATCAGCGATGCCAACGTGCTGGCGCTGCATCGCCTGCTTTGGAATCACCAGGAAAAAATTGGAGATTATCTTTCTAGTAGTAGGTTAGTTTCGTGAAAGTATGTTATTTGTTATGTTTTTGCGAATTATGCCAAGTTATCGCTAATTTTGCACCACTTCCAGGGACCACAAAGCTGTGGGAAGAAGGCCGTTTGACAAGATGGCCACCCTTCTGGCTTACCTGGGCCCTCCTGAGCACAAACCAATCGATTCGCAGTGAGTTTGGCCTATTTTAACTTTTATAATTTAGTACATTAGTAGGTTTTTTAATTTGCAACGAAATGAGCAGTTTTATAAAAACTAAAAAGAAAAATTATTCCGAGTGAAGCATTAATGGACATTAATGCAATTTTGAAAAAGATACCCATTTTTAATATAGTGTAGTGTAAATGACGAGTTAAAACAACCTGTGCTTTTTTTCTTTCCAGGTGGAGCAGTGTTGACATGACGAGCACGAAATTTGAGGAAATAATGAGCAAGCATAATATGCACGAAAAAGATGAATTCAAGTCGATAAAAAGCTTGAACATCTTTTATCAGGCGGGTACTTCTAAGGCAGGAAATCCGGTATTTTATTATATTGCCAGGCGATACAAGTAAGCGTTTGATTTTACATTTGAAGAAAGCATTTCTTCTCATAACTTTCCTTTTTTGTGTGTGCCTGAATTTCATTATGGCGCTTTCGAATTGTTTAGAATTGGCGAGACCAATGGAGACTTGCTGATTTACCACGTAATTCTAACACTGAAGCCATTCTGCAACAAACCGTTCGAGCTGGTTGTGGATTTCACGCATGCCATTGCCGACAATCGATTTCGGGTATGTGCGCACGGTTAACAAATCTCAGGCTTGGTTTATCGCCCATCTAAAAACGAGGGAGGTGTCCACCAATGCATTATTTTTTCCCCCAATTTCCGTGGTTTTACAGACCGAGTTTTTGCAGAAGTGGTTTGTCGTTTTGCCTGATTGCGCTTACGAAAAGATTCAGGCAGCCTATATCTACAATTGCAACTCCTGGGTGCGAGAATACACAAAGTTTCACGACCGCATCCTGGCTCCGCTTAAGGGCAACAGGGCCTTGATCTTCATCGACACGCCACAGCGACTCAACGATTACATTGACCCGGATCATCAGAAGCTACCTGGCGCTACTCTCAACTTAGACGAGGACCTGAGGGTCTTCAATAATGCATTAAAATTGTCGCACAAAGACACAAAAGTTACGATTAAGGTAATAAATCAAATTGTATTAGAAAATGGTGTATTGGAAAATTGTTGTTGTCGCGATAGACCTTACTTGGATTCTAACAATTTTTACTTTGTTATTTGCAGGTTGGTCCCACTGCCATTCAAGTTACATCTGCTGAGAAAACCAAAGTTCTGAGTCACTCCGTGTTGCTCAATGACGTGTATTATGCATCGGAAATCGAAGAAGTTTGCCTCGTAGACGATAATCAGTTCACGCTAACCATTGCCAACGAGAGCGGCCCACTGCCGTTTATTCATAACGACTGTGACAGCATTGTTCAAGCCATCATTCACATACGCACTCGCTGGGAACTTTCTCAGCCTGTAAGCTTGTTGATAATTTTCTGGTAAATTCCTGTTTTGCAGCGATAAGATAACTAATTAAAGCGTGTTTTTGGCTACCAGGATTCAGTGACGGTACATCAAAAAATCAGGCCGAAAGACGTTCCGGGAACCCTCCTTAACATGGCACTTTTGAACTTGGGAAGCTCTGATCCAAACTTACGAACGGCAGCTTATAATCTGCTATGCGCTCTCACCGACACTTTCAACCTGAAAATCGAGGGGCAACTTCTGGAGACGTCGGGTCTATGCATTCCTTCCAATAACACGATTTTCATCAAGGCCATTAGTGAAAAACTTGCTGTCAACGAACCGCATCTTACCCTGGAATTCTTGGAGGAATGCATTCAAGGTTTTGCCGCATCCAGCATTGAATTAAAACATCTCTGTCTGGAATATATGACTCCGTGGCTACCCAACTTAACGAGGTTAGGCCGGCCCGCACAACCCGTTAAGTTTCGTGCAAGCGAATTTCTCAATCAGGAATTTATCAATTTTAAATTTGTTTGATTAGGTTCTGTAAGCAGTCAGACGACAGCAAGAGGCAGAGGGTGGCCATGATTCTTGATAAACTGATAACCATGACCATCGAGGAGATGGAGGTTGGTACACAACGTAAACTATGCACGCGAACTCGTATGTTGTGTCATAACTTATTTTACATGACATTCTCCGTCGTTGCAGATGTACCCATCGATTCAAGCTAAAATCTGGGGAAACATAGGGCAGGTGGCCGATCTCATCGATATGGTTTTGGACAGCTTCATCAAACGTAGCGTCACCGGTGGTCTCGGTTCCACGAAAGCGGAAATCATGGCCGACACTGCTGTAGCCCTGGCTTCGGCCAACGTTCAGCTGGTAGCCCCCAAAGTGTTGTGCCGACTGTGTCGAGTAGGTGCTTTTTTTCAATTCACGAGTCAATGTTTGTAAAAATTGCGTGCAAACAATAAGCATTGCTTCGTGTATTTTAGGTGATCGAGAAAACTTGCACGTCCCCTACTTCAACGCTCGAGCAACATTTGATGTAAGTAGCAAGCGAATGATTGTTAATGTGATCTCAGACATTGCAATTTCTCTAAGTTGTGATATTTGGTAGACATGCAGTCGTGTTGTGAAAATCTAGGTTATCATTTAACGATTTGGGTAATCAAATGTTTAAACTTGCAGTGCATATGTTAACCCTTTGTTCTCGTGTTGTCCATATTGTACAATTTTTCTCAAAATTTCTTCTATTGTTGTCTCGGAAATTGGTGATTATCATTATGTTTAGAATTTAAACACGTTTTTTGTCTAAGATTCGGTGTTCTGTTCAAATCTCAGGTGGGATGACATAGCTATTTTAGCACGCTACCTGCTCATGTTGTCCTTCAACAACTGTTTGGACGTTGCTAGTCACTTACCTTACCTCTTCCACATTGTCACCTTCCTTGTGTGCACTGGGCCGGTTTCGCTGCGAGCATCCACCCACGGATTGGTCATCAACATCATTCATTCGTTGTGTACCTGCACAAAACCCGCGTTTGGAGGTCTATTATTATTCTTTCTTGTTTAACCGGAAATTGCCATAAAAGCGATTATTGCCGTGACTTATCCAAATTATGTTTTAAGCAGAAGAGACCAAACGGGTGTTGCGCCTCAGCTTGGACGAGTTTTCTCTGCCCAAATTTTATCTTCTTTTTGGCATCAGCAAGGTCAAGTCGGCTGCCGTTACCGCTTTCCGTTCGAGTTACCGTTTGGGCGACAGACAAGCCGACAGATCCTTTTGCTCGACGCCCGATCAGGAGAGGATGAGCCTGGCTTCGCTCGAAGCCATTGCGGATGCCCTCTTGGAAATCATGGAGGTTAGTGTTGCATTGGTAGATTCATTGTGTTATTTATTCAGTTTTTTGTCATAGTTTTAATAAATTAGTTACTTTGGAACTGTAAAATCTGACTTTGAAAAATAATGTTTTGTTTTAGTCCTGCATGGGCGATATTCCTAACTGCGACTGGCTGCAGAAGTGGACAACGCTTTCCAAAAGTTTTGCATTTCGCTACAATCCCGCTCTGCAGCCTCGAGCGCTCATCGTGTTTGGGTGTATCAGCAAGACTGTGAGCGATCAGGAAGTCAAAGGATTGTTGCGTATTATGGTTAAGGTTAGCGTTACCTCAGTCTTTACGTAACATGTTTTCCGCAGATACTATGTTTGGTGGAGCATTGGGACTTTTCGGGATTTAAAATTGTGATGTTACTTGAAAAAAATTGATAGGATAGAAGTTGTAAATCAAATGTGAAAAAATGACTTAAATTGTATCTAGTTTGTTCATGTTTAAATTTAACATTCTTTCTATATAATGATTACTGTAATTTGTTCATGTGAATAACCGCAAGACTTTGTTCTTCAACACTTAGGCCTTGGAGTCGTTCAATGACATCATTTTGATCGATGCCATCGTCATGTGTTTAACAAGACTGCAGCCTCTTCTCTCTCCTGTAAGTTGGTTTAGCGGTAGCGTTAACTCGGTCGGATTTACAAAACCTAGTTTATAAATTTGCTTTCAAATTTTTAGGAATCTCCAATTCATCGTGCGTTGTTCTGGGTCGCCATCTCGGTGTTACAACTTGACGAACAAGCGTTATATGCATCTGGCTTGGCTCTCCTGGAACAAAACCTGCACACTTTGGATTCTCAGGGCTCGTTCGATCACCAGGTTTGTCAGTTTTGAACTTAAAATCTGGAAAGTGTTCACCTTCCTCCCCCCCCTCCCGCACTTTCAGTAATTCAGTTGTTTATTTTACTTTGTTCAGTCATTAGAGGTGGTGATGTTGAGTACGAGGGAGCCCCTGGAGTGGCATTTCAAACAGCTGGATCACACTGTCGGGTTGAGTTTCAAGGCAAATTTTCACTTTGCGTTGGTGGGCCACTTGCTGAAAGGATTCCGCCACCCGACGCCCACCACCGTGTCACGGACATCCCGCGTCCTCAACATGCTCTTGGGAATAATTGCCAAGCCGCATCGGCGAGACAAGTTTGAGGTGTCTAGTGAAAGCGTGGCTTATTTGGCAGGTTGGTACAATGGGTTACGTGTGTTTTTAAAATTGTTTATACAGGACACTTTGCACAAAAGTTGCAGGTATGTTGCTTTAATTTCGAGTAGTTTAATCTGTAAACTTTTTCTCATCTCTACAGCTTTGGTACCTGTCTCGGAGGAAGTTCGAAGCAGGTGTCACTTGAAGCACAATGTCAAAGCACCTCCTGAACCTGAACCTGAAGCGGCGGATAACTTTTCAATGGGCGGTGAATTGAATGCAGTCACCTTGTCCACTTCCACATCGCCACTTCATTCGCCAGGAACGAGCCCTCAACGGAGTCATTCACCCAGCGAACAGCAGCCACAGGAACCTTTTACGACGGTAAGCAGCGGGCAGCAGCCGCAGGAACCTGTTGCGCCGCTAAGCAGCGGGCAGCAACCGCAGGGTCCGGCTACGCCGCTAAGCAGCGGACAGCAGCCACGGGGACCTTTTACGCCGCTAAGCAGCAGGCAGGAGCCACAGGGACCTTTTACGCCGCTAAGCGGCTGGCAGCAGCCACAGAGACCTTTTACGCCGCTAAGCAGCTGGCAACAGCCACAGGGACAGGGACCTTCTACACCGCTAAGCAGTGGGCAGCAGCCACAGGGACCTTTTATGCTGCTAAGCAGTGGGCAGCAGCCACAGGGACCTTTTATGCTGCTAGGCAGTGGGCAGCAGCCACAGGGACCTTTTTCACCGCTAAGTAGGAGGCAGAAGAGCTGGGATATTCTCGACGAAACGGCAATGCCCATGATGCTAAAACAATCACAACAGGTATACGTCGAGTAACTTTATTTTGGGGACTAATATAATGGTTTCTGTAATTGTTGTTTTCCAATTTTCTCATAATTTTCAGCAGGGGAAATAATCTCTAGAAATGTATAAGATCGAATGAAATTAAGACTGTATTTTTTTAGGTGTGCATGAAAGATCCCAAAAGCTGGCGCAGCTTAGACTTGGACGGTCGACCACAATTCAAAACCCAACGAAGCAGCTCGATGCCCACACCAAAAGTCCCGAAAAGCATCGAAACATCCTCGTCGTCTTCTCCCTCGCTGATCACCACTTTGAACGACAGCACCCCCCTGCCCAAAGACCGCAGTGCACGCGTATCCATTTCCAACGATAACAACGTGCTGCTTAATCCTGACGTGATCATGGATTCGCCCACCCAAGCCTTGCTTCTCACCGTCTTGGCCACACTCGTGCGAAACACGACAGACGAGAACGAAATGCGGATTTTATACGAATACCTGGCGGAGGCATCCGTCGTATTTCCGAAAGTTTTTCCTGTTATGTAAGTAATTCTCCGTGCGGAAGCTAACGTGTGGATAAGTGTTGACCCGTTTGTCAGTGAGTTAAATAACTGACCGTTATTTTGGTTTGTCCACTTTACTCCACAACAGTCATAGCCTGTTGGATGCCAAGATCACGCAAATGCTGAATCTCTGTCATGACCGAGCAATCCTGATCGCCGTGCAAGATATCATTCAGAACATGATTGCCTGTGAAGACACAAGCCAACAACAGTTGCACTATTTGCAAAGTAAGATTCTGCTCTATTAACGGTGTTTTACTGCCGCTAATTGAAGCATCCGGTTTTAATGGACCTTTGCCTGGTTTTAGGCTGCGGTTTTGGTGGTCTGTGGCGGTTTGCCGGAGCATTTGCTAAGGTTCGTATTCCAGCAGCTGCTACTTGGAATTAGATGCCCCCAAGAAATTTGACGTCACATATAAAGTTTACCGTAAAAATGCTATTGATTGCAGAGCTCCTCCACTCTTGACAATGCCGAACTTTTCGTGAACTGCTTGGAGGCCATGGTGGAGACGTGCTTGCCAGGTGACGAGGCCGACGGGGAGCAGCTTAGCCAATATCCAAGCACACTTTCCATTTCCTCCAACATGAATCTCTCCAGCTCAATGTCCAGCTTGACCCTGGGTTCCCCAACGGAGAGGGACGTCAATATTGACTACAGTGTGGTCGACAGTAGCGCGGCTCGGATGAGGCATGGATCAGCAAAGCAGGTAAATCGAGCACCTCCTAATTTTTTGAAATGATACCAAAACTTGTCCTTAAACTTCGGAGATGAGGTCAGGTGAGTGGTGAACGATTTGAGGTAGGTGGACTTCTGCATTTCTATTTTAAAATTAATAATAATTATTTTTCTAAAACGGTCATTTTTGTTATAAGGTGTGAAGGCATGATTATAGCGTATAGATTTAACTTGCTAGATGGCAATATTTTCTAACCTCGCTTGATAAATAAGAGTCTACGGTATCGACTTGCAGTAAGCTTGAAATAGTTTTCAGCCTGTAATTAACGAGAAGTTCGATGCTGGCCACACATCTTTTGTTTGGCTCCTTTTGACAATTTTGTTTCTCACATTCCCAGGGAGGTCGCGTGACCAGATGACCTTCTCTTCCCAGCGAGCTTCACCACACCGTTTTTCTCGTCAGTGTCGTGGTCCTGCTGTTGTCCGGTTTTGCATTCCGCGCTAACGACCATTCCGAGATGAGGAGCAGCTCCAGAATGCTCTCGCTCCTTCGGCTACCGTCTCGAGCTAGGTGGCGCAGCCTCCTCCATCGGCTGCAGAG
This sequence comes from Julus scandinavius, assembly GCA_034696685.1. NCBI lineage: Eukaryota > Metazoa > Arthropoda > Diplopoda > Julida > Julidae > Julus > Julus scandinavius. The sequence goes on along the minus strand of JAQGAE010000158.1, from coordinate 18,575 downwards.
CTCAAGCAACAAGTCACAGAACGGATGCGCCAACAGTAACCAAGAAGATGTGGACTGAAGGGCGAGAGGCTAACGGGTATCCGAAGAGGAGGAATCGTTCTCATGCTCGTACTCCCCTTAACGGTACAAGTTCTACCTAAATACTCTCGCTGCTTTCAGGTCACTTTTTTAACCGATTGTTGTTAATGCTGTGTCGCTGTTTCATAATTGCTTTTGCGCAAACGGGGTGTCTGGCGACAAGAAAAATTGTCAAACCTGTGAAACTTGTCTTCGTCGTTTTTAACCAACGATTATTGGCAATTCGCTGGCTAACGTTTAATTTTTCACCCAAACGATGCGTGTTATTTGAAAGTTTTGCATATGAAAGTGCTAAACTTCCCTGAGTAATTCATAATTTCTCCGGATATCGTCAAAAGGCATTATGCGTTGTGCATATTGAAATAGTTTAAAATGGAACGTCATATTTATTTATATTAATTGAATGAACAAATTTAATATTTTTTTAAATAAATAACATTTCCTAGTGGGAAAATGAAATGGAATCCAGATTTTTGTAAGATGCTTATTTTTATTTGTTAGATCCAATTTTTTTTTGGAAATATTTAAAATTGCTGATAATTTGGTCACAGGTACAATGGTTCGTCATTGTCGAATAGCTTGTGACGTTCTATACGAATCTTTAGCAACGGGTAAAACTATGTAAATTTAGTCGAATGATGCAGATTCATTATTCATTATTTCTGCGTCATTCCCACCTGGTGGCGAAGTGGTGGTCGCTGAAGCAAAATTGTTGTATAAATTAGATAGTTTTAGAGGCGAGTACGGTATTGTGGAACAGTGTGGTGTAGTGCCATGCATGTACAATTGCAATGGTACTATTGTAGCGACTCACTACGGAAGCTTCCGTTTCAAAGGAAAAGCGATGTAATCCGATACAAAAGGTTGTTATTGAATATATATATGTTTAAAAATGTTCCTAGTAATTTTACCAAAAGTTATAAACCTAGTATTGGACATTGTAATGACACATTTTTCAGAAGTTTTTCTGTTGAATAATGGATTTGATCACTCGATGGAATTATTATTTATGGGAAAAAGTCATTTTTGGAAATCTGTTAAGAGAATCGGGATATAGGAGAATGATGGTATTGGTTAGTTTGACCAGACACCCTGTTGTGTATGTGCAATGAACTGTCTCATTGTCGAGCAAGTCCAAGAGCCTCGCTGAACGTGTTCAATCCATAAAAAAAAACGCAGCAGCAACGGCAAAGCTCAATTCATTCTATCAAAGATTTAAAAAGTTAATTTAAAAAAGAAAATCAAGAAGGGCTTGCCAACAAATCTGACAAGGAATCTCGTTTAATTCCTATCAGAGATATATTTTTGTGAGCTAAAATTGAAAAAAAAAATTATAAAAGATTAGTAAGTAAAACGCAGCAGCTACTCGTCGGTAGTTTTCATAGTGCAGACGTGCTGCTGCGGCTATCTTCCTGATATGTTGTTATTACGAAAGAGTTTTAATATTTCTCACCAATTATCAGTTCTTTTTGTTTTTCGGTTGCATCGCGTCTGCAAAACGCGTTGTTAAAGCTCTTGAGCACTCTCCATTTTTGCATTTCCTCGGCGTTGCCTTTTCGCTCAGTTGGTGGATTTCTATATTCGTCATAAACGCGTGGTACAATATGTATGCTATTTATTAGCAATACAAACAATAACAAAAGTCAGTTAGATAAGGGTGTACACCTGTACCTCGCTATACGGCCTTTTTCTATTTACGGCCCACAATGTTTCGTTATACGGCCAAAAAAAAATCTGTAATTAAAGAAAGTTGTCAAAAAATGTGATAAGTTACCCTAATTTGCACAAACAAGGTCGGATATTTGGCTAACAATAAAACAACTTATCGGTTTCTCTTCATTCAAGAAGGGAAAAAAATGAAAATAACAATACAGAAAGAATTGATTCGTTATACGGCTTTTTCGCTTTACGGCCAACTTTTCCGGAACGTGTCGAGGTATGGTTGTAAAACAGCCTTGCAAATTTGGAAAATCGGGAAATGTGCAGCTTGAATTTTAGTCACCATGGGAAAGTCTAGAATAATGCTTTAAATTTGTGTTAAACATCAATTCATGCTTCAATTTCTTGTCCGTGTTAGAAAATTTCCTTTAATCAGAAAACCCATCGAAATTCAGGAAAAATAATTGAGTGTGGGAGGGGTCCTTGAAATATGCTTGAATTTCTTAAGCAAATTTACTGGACACCCTGTAGATACTTGTGAGAGATATTTCACTGTATTCAAACTGTTTTGGTTTTACAATACGGTGACCGATATTCATTATTGCCAAAGAAATTTGAAGAAACATTGAATTATAAAAATATGTTCCGAGTTCATAGTGCAATGTTTAGCCTGTCCTTTATGTACATTAGTGTCAGAATTTTAAAGTTGCATTGCTAATAGATGGTAATTAAACAAGTTTTCAATACAGTCGAAACTGCCTCGAACAAATCAAGGGCCTGGAAAAATGGTGTCGTAATTTATAGCTGATTTAATGTGCTCATAAAGCAAGACCCTCCACTGCAATAACTATAAAAGCAAACTAAAATAATAATAATAATAATAATAATTTATTTACACTCTAAATGAGTACACATTGGTTTTAAAATGGTTTGAAATTATTAATGAATTAATTTCTTAAATTCATTTTCCCCAATCTTGAGGAAAAAGATGATTTGGATTGTTCACATTCTTAAAACAAAATAGAGAAAATATTTCGCTGAAGTCAGATTTGACTGTAATGCGAATGTACATAAATTTATGACGAAAGAAATCCTAAAGTTAGCACCTGCAAAGATAACACCTAACGATTGTTTTGTTATAACAGTTGAATGTCTAAAAATGTGCTTTCTCCACATCGAACAATTCGTTGGTATTTTCGTATAGTTTTTATTTGGAAAGTATTGAAATTCGTATACGATAGATTGCGTGCGAAATCAAATGTCGTAGGCACTATTTTTAATTATCTCAATATTTATTTAAAGTAAGAAACGCGAAAACTTGAAATTATACGCCTGTTGCACGAAATGGGGAAAGTAATTTTTGCTAAGACACTCATTAAAACTGGATTCGTTGAAAATCGTTAACTTTGCCGGTATTCACTTGAGCGCCGCGGAAGGCAACCCATCTATCCTTCTCAAAGACTGAATCAGATTCTAAGCTGGCGTGATATCGAAATGATACGTTTGATCGCGCAAAATGTGCCCCATTCCAAAATGTAGTCCCGTAATATCATTCCAGCATCATCCCGCAGCACGAAGCGAAAACACGAGGTGCATCCCACCGCTGCTCGTTGGTGTCATATCGTACCGTATCAGTGTTTCGAAGCGTTTTCGTTTGAATTGCGTCAATGCGTTTCGTGAGCCTCACGGACGGAGAAACGCAAATTTGCCCGCTTATCGATATTGAATTCGTTTTATTTGCCAGTGTACCTTCCCGTTTCACTGTATACCGATTGTAGTATACATGTTACAAATCATTAAAATATCTTTTGTTTATTATTAGATTTGTATTTGTACATCCACATGTTTTGACGTGTCTATCGAGTGTGGAATCTCGTAGCGCCAGATACGGTATCTTGCGATACGCAAGTGAACTCACGGTAAAGCCGAGCGCTGAACTTCAGGATGCATCGACCATATAAGACTTGGAGGATCCCCCCAACTTCGGAATAAACAGTAAACAAATTTAAGGTATGGTATTTTGTTATATACCATCATATCATTTTTTTCAATAACAAAAAAATACTTATGTTTTGTGCTATGTGGTCTAACGTTGAATTTTAAATAAGTACAGGCATTCTAAGTAGTTTCTGAAATAAAAACGAGACACTATGAACAGGGGCGTCGAAAGTCAGGACCGAGCTCTGGGTACATTTGGGACTGGGGACACATTTCTTGTGGTTGTCCAAAAACTGTAAAATACAATCACAATAATGGCTTTCCCCACCCCCCTGTCCACATGTTAGCAGACCTCATCCTCCTCTTGAGGATGTCCTTTTTTGAATGGCCCCTAAGTAGATAAATAGTTTAAATAATCCGCGTTAATTTGACTAAGATTGACCCAGCCCAAACTTGGTTTACCACAAAAAAAAATAAAAATAAACAAATGGAATTAATGTATTAAAACACCATTTTATTATTTTCCAAAAAAAGCGAAGGGAAAATGTTGTAATTATGCGTTTAAAATAATAAAAGTACATAAAATGCGATAGCATTGAAAGACGTTATTTATGATCCGCCCAAACATATGGGCTAAAACTATGGGGCTCCGTAGATTTCACTAAAAGCGGTTGCACGAAGGATTGCATCTTGTTTTAGATTGGCTAAAGCAGTACGCGTGTTCAAGCATGCCTTATTTTGTAAAAGGGCTCGAACATGTGTTTGTTTTCTTCGGATTGTGAGTTTTCGGAGATGATCTGCAGATAATTTGTAACAGTGTGGTTGTTTCAACGTTATGCCAAGATATAATTTGCTAAAACATCGGTGGAACTTGTAAAAACAATCGAAATACTGAATTATGATCGTTTAAGTGCTAACTTTAATCGTGGGCCCATGCATTGAATACAATGAATTGGAAATGCGTTCGGAACAGTGGTTCAAAAGGTAAAATCTAAACGAATTATATTATTTAATACTAAAATATGATACTTTAATAAATACTAAAATGCAGTAGTACATGATAATCTTGTATAGACACTGGACATTACCTCCGTTATTAAAATGGCGCAATGTAATATTAAGGATTTTTTTGAAGGTCTACAGATGCGTATAAATATGCGAAGGTTGTAGATTTCGTTTTATATAGTTTACAAAGAAGGCTATAATTTGTTAGTTTTTTTTATTGTATTATTGTATAGTTTTTGGTTTTTAATTCAATTTGACTTGGTATATTGTCCTGAATAGTTTCTGAAAAAATGGAATAGTATATGGCACCATTAGCCAGTGTGAGGCAGTAATTGAACACATTGAATTAATTTGAGTAAAAGAGTTCTCAGTACAAAGAGTAATTGAATACAAAATGTACAACAGAAATTTAATGCAAATGTATTCAAAACGTAGGAGTGCAATGCACTCAGAATGGTTGATTACAAATCAACCGAGTTCAAACATGCTTTCTTTTGTTATTTTATTCGCAATAACTGAAGCTACTGTTGTTGTATTTCACTTTCACATTCACATCTACAAAAAAGTAATTTTACATTCTATGAAAAATCATGGTCTAACGGCTTTAGGTCTTTTTTACCCTCACATTTTGTATTACTGATTGTGGATATTGTTTTATTTTGTCACGTATTTCTTTTATTAATTGTGTAGAAAGCCCCTGTTAGCAGGCAATTCCTACTAACAGGGTTGCTAACAATGTTTGCCCATTTCCATTTTTTCTTCATAAGGTCGGTATGCACCAGAGGAAACATACACAAACACATAAAACATATACACGAAACACTGAACAAAAAACTTCCAGCATGTTTTTCGGAACATGTGTATTTTTTCCTTTGATCCGGGCCGCCTTTTGAGCGGTGGCCAGGAAAAATCGAAATGTGTCAGAAAGTGGCAGTTTTTCGCCACATGTTTCACAAACACTTCTGAACACACCAAGGTAGCATACGTATGTACTATGTTCCATGATTCTAAATGTATCTTTTGGTGCGTACGCACCTTTACAGTTACGGCATAATTTGTTACAAAATAATATTTACGTTAACATGGGTTCATTGTTTTTAAGGGATTGGGATTTTTGAATGACTTTACATGATGATGCCAACTTTAATGAAGCCATTGAGTCCATATGACCTAAAATTGAATACATTTCTTAATTTTGAACAGTTCACGTGACTTGTTGCGCAAAATGTTTTTTGGGACCATATAATTACGTCATTTGGTTCAATGTTGTGATAAAGGGAAAATTCCAATGGATCATAACTAAGAAATTTTAGAATAAATGTCTCAACTTTCAATGGTTATCATCTCTATAATTAGCAGAAAACATATAATTATGTCAATACCATCATCATCGTATATATAAAAAAATCTTGATCAACCCAATGCAGTATTATTTCATTTGAGCTAGTTGCTACTAATGCGTTTTCTGCATTCATGAACGACAAATTAATTTATTACATTTTCATAACATTTTAATGCTCTTGAGATTGTGTACATTTAATTATTCAAATATGTCTTCGATTCTGTAATCCGATTAATGGTCCATCTGCAAAAATACAACGTTGAATTATATCAAAGTATTGGAAACTATTTTTTCAATGTTTTAGGTCATATAGGGTTATATGACCTAACCGTATGAGTAGTTTCAGGAATAGATTTCATGTATTTTTCTGCATTACCGGTGTAGGTTCACCTTAAAGTGACTTCTTTAAAAAAAGTACTCTGACTTACCTGGGGATTAATACTATGTAACCTATTTAGCTCCCGCGTTGGAACATTCCTGTGGAAATTGTAGAAAGCGATGGTATGGACACAAATTAAACTTATAGTTCATAAACAGTAAATACGATTTAAATTAGAATTACCTGAGCAAGAACGTTTTTTACACATTGCTCCTGTCCAGAACCCTGTATAAAAGAAGTGTTATTTGAAATAATCTTAAAGATAAATACAAAACATCTAATAGGCATCGAAATGAGGAGCTTTTTTTAAAAACCTCATAGCATTATGATTTACTTTCCGTGTTGCCAGCATACTAGTCACCGCCCAACAGCCAGTACCTTTGCTTACATTTCTTATAAGCACACTAATATTATTGTATATACGATGAGATGAGCTGAGACTCGTAGTGTCTTTAAATAACCTCTTTGTATAACTAAACTATTTAGTTTTCATAATATTTTAAAATCCATATCTTAACTAGATTATTCCTTTAACACGGCGTAAATATTAAAATCATGCTTACGACTAATTGATTTGAGCATTCTTGAACGAGGCTAGCAGATCCTCCTGCTTCCTACATAATTAAAATAAAATTTACAAAATTCAGTGATTTTATAAATGCTAGCATTGGAACATAATAGGTTGAATTTCACATTGACCATTCTCGCAAACAATGTGAGAAAGGTAAAAATGCACTACTTACTTCGACTAAGTCATCCATACAATCTAGGAAACCCTGCACATATCAATTAACGAAAGAACGTTGAGATTAATTATGATGACAAGAAGCTTTAAATAATTTATGGAAATGAGATAATAAGCTTACATTGGCAACTCCGACAATCGCAATTTCATTATTTGAACATTGCTGGATGTTGCTATCTATCTAAAGGTGAAATATAATCTTTAGGACACATTTCAAACCAAGTTTCGGTGATTGTTTCATAATACTTGCATTTTTAAGTATAGAGCACGCTGCATTCTAAAATGTGACGGAAATTGAAATTATGTAATATTTCAATTTTTAGTAATTTTGATAGTGTAATATCATTTCCAACTACATACCTCTTGCAGGCGAACACCAGCAATGGTCAAAGCCAGTACCAAGAATGCCAATGTGAATTTCATTTTCGTTAATTTTAACTAGACGTTCTTAATACAAGATTAGTACTCTTTCTGTATGAACTATGATCTATGTAACATTTCACCGTGCTTATATACGTTTGTAACAGAATGCCCGCTTGACTACGGAAATGAGCATATTCAAACTGCAAACAAATGACACAAATTGAATCATGAAATCGAGAATATTCATAATGCAAACAAATGGCATTATATGTTTATTGAGATATTGTCCTATACGGTGGAACATATGCAAGATTGAAAAATGGCGGCTCCGCTATGGTACTTTCAAAAATTTCAAATTCACTCATGTAATTGCGAATATTCATACTGCAAACAAATGAAATAAATTGAATCATGTCATAACGAATATTTATATAGCAAACAAATGGAGTATATACATATGTATATTGCTATATTATCCTATTTGGCGGAACATATGCATGTTTTAGTAGGAATAGCGTTTCATCCGCGTTGTTGTGGATATTGGTTCACAATAGCGAAGGTACATTGTATTTCCGTATACAGTGAAACCTCGGTTTACGAACAAATCGGTCTACGAAAACCATTTGTTGTTTCGCTTCACGAACAATGATTCAGTTCGCGAACACATTTCTCTGGACCATGCACCAATCAAATGTCCGAGTTTCTGCAATTGTTTTACTGAGAATCCATTGATGACGTCTATTTGAGACTTAAATCATATAATTAACACCATAATGCTGTTTATTAAAACAAGTTTTCTTAATGGAAACAATGTTTGTAAAAGAAAATTTCTTAAACAGAATCTGCAAATGAGCTTGATTCACAGCAACGTCAGCATGACGACACCATGTGGGTGTCTTTATTTCCTGTAATGTTTAAAATCATGGATGTATACATTAAACTGCTTTCTTCTAATATTACTGTTATATTTATTTCCTTTCTGGATTATTTCCACACATAAAGCCATAATATGTTTAAAAAAATGTCTAGAACAAAGAACGCATTATTTGGATTTACATTAATTGCAATGGGAAAATTTGATTCTGATCACGAACGTTTTGGTTCACGAACAGGGTCAAGGAACAGATTAAGTTCGTTAACCGGCGTTCCACTGTACTGTATTATAATTGAACAAGAATACAAGGGACCGTCCATAAATGACGTCACGCACATTTGAAACGTTGTGTGACGAGGGGGAAGGGGTTGACGTCACATAAAAAATCTATCGTTGCTTGAAAATAACAACAACCCTGCTAGTCATACGGCTTATTCCAAATAGCATTCTTTTGTTACCGGTCTGCTGGTGACAGACTATAAAGTGAAGTTGAAATAATCATTTTTTCGCCAAACTTTAAGTAATACTTCGTGATAAGCAAACTGTCTGCAATATTTCGTCCAGCGAACATTTGAAGGACGTTGGAGAAGAACACTCTCCCGTCATATTGTGACGAGTGTTTCGTTTTTTTCTGTTATATCGTCAACTTTTCAATCTGCTGCTGGTAAAACAGTAATTCCTATATGGTTTCTCCATTATTTATGTGAATATCAAATATATGTGTAAAACTAGACGTTAGATTTGTCGAAAACTGGACATGAGTAGGGTTCCCTCTGGATAGCTTGATTGCCCCTGTTAGCAGGCAATCCCTGGAAGAAGTGGTGTTTGCAGTGCTTGCCCACTTCCTTTTCAACGATCATGAAAGGATAGGTGTAACCTGTGCAATTGAAAGTTAGGCATTATTCACGTATGCATTTTATTTCTTAATTGCTAGATGGTGGCTCATATATGTACGTATTGTTATACAAAACGTATACACATATTCATCGCTATACGGTCGCTCTTTATACGGCCTTTTGCTATAACGGCCTTTTTTAAATTATGGCACTGTTTCGATTTACGGCCGACAATGTTTCGTTATACGGCCAAAAAAAAAAAAATTCTGTAATTAAAAAAAGTGGGGGAAAAAATGCTAAGTTACCTTAATTTTCACAAGCAAGGTCTGATTTGGCTAACAATAAAGCAACTAATGGCTTTCACTTTGTTCAAGAAGGGGAAAAATATGAAAATCACAATGCAGAAAGAATTGATTCGTTATACGGCTTTCTCGCTTTATGGCCAACTTTTCCGGAACGTATCTAGGCTGTAAAGCGAGGTATGGGTGTATATTAATGTAACTCTGTAAATAACACCGGCAATGGTCAGTTTATTTAGTAACTGTGCAAACCACCTGGTGAAAAGCTCTTGCAATCAAATGCTGCTTCCAATTTGCACATTATAAATAGCAAAATGGCTGCGAATGTTTCATTTGCCACTCAAGGATATTTAAAGAGTCCTTGGGCCAAGGACTCCATTACAAAACTGCAAATTGGTGTCCAATGTTCATGGTTTTGTATTAAAAATCGCACTTATACCTTAGAAAAATCGCACTTTTATTGCTAAACAAATTCATGCAAAAGTGCAAAAATGCAATTCCTCTTTTATATTTTGACGATTAGGTTTAAAATTTGTAAAATTTTTTGGATATCGGGTGAGGGAGGATCTATCGCCAAGCTTTATTAAAATGGAAAAAAAATTTAATTCTGTGTTGGATGCCGGATGCTTTTTAAATTTTTTTTTTTAAACTACTGTAGTTTATATATTCGCGCTCTGCTGCTTAAGGCGCTTTATTTAGTCTCTACGGGGCCCACGAGGGAGCGCTTTTGGGTTGTCCATAAACAATGTCCAACTAATGTCGGTTTGGGGGTTTTAAAAATTAAAAACCAGTTCATGAATATTCAATTCATTAGATATTATTTGACATTGATAAATGGTATCGTCGTAATTGCGGTTTGATTCATACGTTGACGTGTGTCAAGGTTGTGTCCTGGTGAAGCAGTAGCTATATCGCTTATTGCATTTGTTATTCTGACTTGCGTGCGTCTTTCTGTTTATGTTTGGAACTGGGTTGTTGCGAACATTTCTCTTAAAAAGTTGTAAAGAAATTTGCCGAGGAAGACTGTATACTGCAAGGAAGATGGTATGTATCTCGCACTGATATGCTGCCATAGTTTGAGAAACTGAAATTAAACTGATATGGATGGAGGTATAAAATGACTTTTCATTGGGGCTATATATAGCTTACAAAACTTTATTCAGTTTAAAACCAGAACCAAAACTGCAATTCTACAATTCATGCAACTCAAATATCTTTACAGCTAAACTACTAGTTAAATTTATAACTATAATGTTGATTAATTGAGCCGATGGTATCATTAAAATGCATATGTAAATGCAACATGCAGGCTGTTCATTGATTTTGATATCGTTCTCATATGCAGGTTGAAGAACATATCAAGCTTTACGAAGAACTCATCCTGAATCCATCACCGGTTGAAGCTTACTGCATCAACCGAGGTGCTACGGTTGAATTACTCACACGCTTGGAACAGCGAGATCTTCAACGCTTGGAGAAAATAAGTTTTCGAAGATCGCACTTTTTGGCTGCTTCGGATCTGTCGCAGATTGCGGCAACTTCACCATCTGAAATCGCTAACGAGTAAGAAGGCGGCATGTTTTTTTCCAGGTTTGCGCTTCCGTGATGTAACATTCAGCTTGCACGATAAAAATTAATTCTTTCAGGCAGCTGCGTGCTTACTCGTGTGATGGTCGCAAGATTGCGATTCTCAGGAAAGTGGCAAGCAAGCAAGGTGCTGACAAGCAGTTTATCGAGGTTACTCAACATTTTATATTGCATCGAATAAGGGCATGTTGGAGTGTTTAACATATAATTGGCTCAGAATACCCAACTAATATTCTGAAAATGTCTGTTATCCTGCTCTGCATCTGCCTTTTTATGTTTTATAAATTAAAATTGTTTATTAACCATAATCCATTTTTTTGACCATAGATTTGGGAAGATAACCGAAAATTGAAAAATATCGACGTATGTGCCCAAGAGAAGCATTTGCAAGTTCTCTCAGATGGTAATCTAAGTATACGTTAATTCGATAGCTAGTGTAGCTCGCTTATTTGGTCGGTTTACTGTCTCGTACGTTTTGAGACTATAGAAAAACACACACAATATTGATTTGTTTTGTGGCATTTTAATTCTGAATCCACTTTAATCCCTAATCCTGTTTAATATTCCAAGTTCAGTTTAGTTGCCTGCAATGGTCGCCATCTGGCACACACTTGCTTTATGTGGCGGAAAAGTACTTCAATGCTGAGTCATACTTCAAGCGAGACTCTGTTGCCAAAGACGGTGCACCAGAAAAAGAGAAGAAAAATGTTGAAAAGGTACTATTGCACATACAGGGAAAATAAATCTGTAAATCCAGAGAAATGGTGTAGTAGGCCAACTACACGTATTTATAAGAAAATCAAGCATCATTTTTGCTACCGTTGAACATAGGGAGAAGAGTTTTTGTATCGACAAAGTTGGGGCGAAACATTGCAATCAATCCATCATCCAATTGTGTTCACAGTATGTGTAGAAACCGGAGAGGTGAAGGAGGTGCCAGGCATTAGCGGTGACATTTCCTGTGGCCAGGTAGGTCCAAAATTATAAACCTAGAAGGGCTTGTGAAAATTTCCTAATTCTAAAGCTTCGCACTTAATATGCTTTCCCATCTAATGCCGGGTCTCCACCAAGACGTACATGTATTTAGAGACATATGCAAAAACGTTTGACCTCCGGGTTTGTTTCAGCCGCCATTTTGTAAATATATGTAAATGTCAAAATTGTGCACCTATTAAATGTCTTTAATAGCTGTACAATTTTGATATTTACATATATTTACAAAATGGCGGCTTAAACAAACTCGGATGGCAAACTTTTTTGCATATGTTTGTAAAAAACGTGTATATACGTACATGTACGTCTTGGTGGAGAGCCGGCTTTAGAAGTCAACGACCAAGAATAGAATTTGTAATATTTAATTTCCTTCCTTAGGCTCTTTGGGCACCTGATGGTAATGGTGTTGTTTTTGTTGGCTGGTGGCACAACCCCTTCAAATTGGGTCTCATTTATTGTGGCAATAGAAGGTATGGATTTTGCACACACAAAAATGTCCATTTCTAAATGCCTTTTATTTCCATTTCCTAAGTACAATAATTTTTGAATATAAATATGTAATGAGTACATGTGAACTTCATTCCATATTTTTTTCTCATACATAAAATTCAAATACAAAATCTGAAATGATTGCCCAAAGTTATGCAAATTAACAATAGATTTTTGCACTTGTTGGAAATGGAAATTTGCAAATCCAGTATAGAGCATTTCTTTTTTCCCTTACAGGAGCGCAATCTTTTATTCAAATTTTGAAACCAACGAAACTGGTAATGGCGCAAGTTTTTTTTGTCTAATTACAGTGTTTACCGTTATGCATGATTAATGTGTTTTTGTCTATAGTTATGATTGGGTCATCCGACAATGCGGTGGAATCTCCACGCTTCAGCAACAATGGTGAAATTTTGGTATTTTTGAAGAGTTTAGAAGGAGGCCCACATCGAAATGTCCAATCATTAATGAAAGTAAGTCCAGCTTGTGGATCATGTTTGTGTGCGTTTCTAAGAATTCTATAGGACCATGTTGCAAAACAAATGCCCGCTTGTTTCCTCAGTGTGAGTGGGTATCCAAAGAAGTCTCCAGCATCGTCGATTTTGTGACTAGTCCAGGAATCAATGATTTCCCTGGGATTTACAACCTGGGTTTACCAAGAAGACTGTGGTCAAAGGACAATGAGCGCCTTATCATCCACTCTATATGGAGAAGTAAGCAGGTTAGTGACGATTACAATTTCCAATGTTTTTTTTCACAGCATTTGATGGGGGTCTTTTTTTTTTTTTTTTTTTTCGGGAAAACATGTGCCTTCACTGTTTGGTACTCAATTATGATTCTGTTTTAGGAGCTCCTGTGTATTCATGTAAATTCTGGAAAAGTCACACGACTTACTAATGGTAAGCTAAACAGTAAAACATAATATTTATTTTAAAAGTCAGCTGCAATATGTCATTGGGCCTCTAAACTTCAACCAAAAAACATAACATGCATGCGTCGTTATGTGTTCAATTTTTCAATATTTGTTTTTTCAGATAAAAGACTTGGTAATTGGGAACTGCTAGACTGCCACAACGATTTGATCGTTGCTTCAGTATCCTCCCCGAACATCCGTCCCTATTTGGTTAGCGTTTGTTAATTATTTGGGTCTGGCGGTCAGTCTGCGTGGTCTTCACCTATGATTTTTAACTCTTCTTTGCACGATTATATTAGGCTATCGGCAAATTACCAGAGAACGGGAACGAAGCCTCTATCGAATTGAGGAATTTTACGGAAAACTGTGGCAAAGAAATTGCCATCTCTTGGGAAACGTTGAACTTGAAACCTCCTTCTTATGCTGTGAACCCGAAATATGGCACGTTTTTGGAATGAATTTTTTGCCGTTTTGGTAAGTGATGTCATGCATTATCTTATTTTTTCCCTTCTTTTTGTTGTTATTTAAAGTAAACCTGGATTATGACGCTATTTTAATCACTCCCTCGGGAAATACTGAAGCAAAACAGTTTCCTCTCATTGCCTTTCCTCACGGTAAAATATACGCTTATCGATTTGCCCATTTCTGGGGTTGATTTGCTCGGTGTCGATAAACTAAATCTGTTACCGATCAGGTGGTCCCCATTCCACGTTGACTGCATCTTATTACTTATCAGCGGAGTTCTTCACGCGACTTGGATTTGCGGTGTTATTCGGTGAGCGTCATTTATAAAATATAGACGTTTTCAAAGTAGAAACGTTTGCCTGTGATCAGTTATGCATTCCAACTTGTTACACATTTTGGAATGTCATAGTTAACTATAGAGGATCGCTCGGATTTGGCCAGGACAACATAAATTCGCTGCCAGGAAACATTGGCCTACAGGACACAAAGGACGTTCATGTACGTTATACTTGACAGTATAAAAATTCCGCCTGACTCGGGCTAAAGTTCAACGAGTTGACTCGGACATGTTCAACATGTGAAATCACATTCTTTTGTTTACAGTTTGCGGTTAAAACTGCCTTGAAAACCGGTAAGATCGATGGTAACCGTATAGTGCTCTACGGTGGCTCTCACGGAGGGTTTCTGGTGCTGAGCGTTAGTGGCGTTTACCCGGTTAGTTTATTTATTCATTACTCCAGAACCCTAACATTTTTGAAGTGGAACCACCGTTTGATTCTACAATTATTTTTAATAGAATTTCTATAAAGCATGCGTAACTAGGAACCCGGTTGTGGATGTTTCTGGTAAAAAAAAATTCCGCTGCATATCTCGAACGTTTCGGGAATTCTTTTCATTTCCGCTTGATTCGTATAACCTGGACCTATGTCTTCAGGTATGCTCGGCGTGACCGATATCCCCGACTGGAACTACGTCGAAAATGGCGAGGCGTACACATTTACTTCCCTCATCAACCCGGATCAGCTGAAGTCGATGTGGGAAAAAAGTCCGATTCGATTAGCTAACATGGTAAGATGCTTGATTTTTTACTTACTGTAGATTTAAGTTAGTTGTATCCCGCTAGCTTGTTCAAGATCTTCCCTAATTTTTCTGCCGATTCCATTTGTTACTGTGATGTCTTGCTCCGGACAAAGCTTTGGAGAAAAGCAATAATAAGGCGTGTGTGCCTTAAGTTAATGCATCCTATCATCTTAGAAGGTTTTGGATAATTGGATATTGACATTTAGCTAGCGCAGGTCAGTTTTCAGAATATTAACTTGGAGGGGCAGCCATGATGATAGCCAGAATGGTGGTCAACGTTGATAAATTTGATATATCCAATACAAAATGAAAATAGAGTTTTAACTACCTATTTTGATAATACCGGTCAATAATGCAACAGGTGGTAATGCCGAACTTCCTCGGTGTGCCGCAACCGTTTGAGGCGAGGTGCGAAAAATTGTTTGTAAAAAAATTCGTTCGCATTATTTATACTAATTACAGGTATGTAGTATTTTATTTTTCTTTATTGCGTAGATAAAATGAGAGAATCTTTTATTTGAAATCCAATAGTGGACTTATACAATTTCAGCTCCTTTTTCTGTGTACTTTGACAACTTTAGTCCTTGTTTGGTGTGCCACGATGTTGTAGCAGTTTTTAAAAAACATTGCTCTGTGGGTTAATCTAAAGTGAAAATGTCTGCGAATTGTCCTAAGTGTTGGCTATTTTGGATGAGAGTTTAAACCTAGGTTGAAGTATTCCCCGATGAATGCAAAATTCCCAGGAAGGTGATAGGTGGTTCATCTCCAGCCTTAGGTATTTCATGGCCCTCATGGTGCCAAAGATAAAAAAATAACAAATCGGCTGAAAACCTTTCATGTATGCATGTTGCTCTGTTCGTGAACTCGCACATCGGTTAAAATCAATTGCGTGACCGCCTCTCCTATTGTGGAAGAGCATTATATTCTAATCCGATTGACAATTTGCTTACATGACTTGTATTTGCTAGATACAAATTCCGGTAATGTTTTTGCTGGGAAATGTTGATTTGAGAGTTCCTCATCACCAAGGATTAATGCTGCACAAAGCCTTGAAGGCGAGAGGCATTGATACTCGGTGTGTATTTATATTTATTATTTCTTTATATACAGGTACTAAACGTTATGTTTATAATATTAAAATTTCGAAAATCAGTCCTGGTATGCATAATAAGAACACCTGTCAATGTGCTAACTTATATTTTTCACATTTCTTGATATTTTGTTTATAATTTTCTATTAATTTTGAAAAAAATATCCGAGACTTGTGGCCGTATTTGACATACTGCGGTATATTTACTATCAGGATTAATTTTCCTAAATTAAAAATTTGCAGATAGTTTAATATAATGGTTTATATTTCAGGGTTTATGTATATAACGATAACCACGCATTAAGCAAAATTGAAAGCGAATCTGATGGCTTGATCCACACCGTGGGCTGGATGCTAAAACACATTTCTTAGGTGGTTTGATTTGTATATGGCGCTTTTTAAGTGATTAAATAATTATTCTAAATGATTATCTGATTTTCCTAATCATCTCATCAGCAAACCGTAGTTTTATTTAATCGCCGATCATTTGCGCTTTAGTTAACTTTTGTGTGAAAACTGGTTTAGGGAAGCTGTGGGACCTTAAATCTTCCTTCCTCTTTTAAAAAGTTCCTAATGGTTAGTTCCCCTTAAAATTTTTCAATTTGCATTTTTACTTTTCAAATAAGGAAAGTTCCTGTCCACTTTGTTATGTACGAAGGGCGGTCAAAATGTCTTGCATATTCGTTTATTATTCGAAAACCAGATGCCGTGCAAAAAAAAACCTGAAGTAGCCATTTTAATGAGCAGGAAATTTGCTATTTTTCAATGTAGGACCTGAGTTTGTTGAGACATTTATCCCAACATTTGATGAGATTGTTTTTACCCCTTTTGTAAAATGCGTTATGTTGGCTATGCAGATATTGCCGAACCGCAAGTTTCACATCATCTTCTGTTTGGAATTTTTAGCCACTTAAGTGTTTCTTTAGTGGACCGAACATTTCACTATTAATTTCACTCGGTTTCATGCCTTTTAACACTGAAAAACGAATAACACTTCGTTGTTCCTCTCGTGTGAATGCTTTCAAGTGAGGCGCCATTTTGTTTTTCGAACAACTATCAGTTTGTTCGAAATTCTGCATAAATTGTCGCCTCATGTAGTTACCTAAAACCAAATTTCCTGCTCTTTAAAATGGCTATTTCAGTTTTTTTGTACGACATCTGGTTTTCGAATAATAATCGAATATGCAACACATTTTGACCGGCCCTCATACCTTTATTTGAATGAGTTCTGTATTTCAATATGTGTACCATAGTCCATGTTTTTTTTTACCATACATGGACAAAAAAGCGGCCCAATCTTTAATTTCCCAAAGCACCTGTCTCGCTGCCAATTCCACGACATTTTTCCAGATTTCCTGAATAAAATTGGTGTTTAACACAGTTAGGCATAATTCCCGACTTTCCCGAAGTTTTTAAAATTCAAGTACATTTGGGACTGTGACACATTTCTTCTGTTGTCCATTTCCCTTTCACTGACCTTTAAAACTCAATTATACAGAAAATATAAAAACTGAATAGTTATTAAAGATGATATTAAAAATAATGAAAAGTTATTTAAATTGACCTTAAATTTTCTCAATTTGGTTTTTGTATTTGAACGAAAAAATTTCACCTTGCTATCCATTGATCGCTTTCGTTTTCAGGGTTGATTGAGAAATATCTATTAATGCCTGCTTTGTGTACTCATAAATTTGTTTTTCATTGATAAGAGGGTTTAATACGCACTTTTTGGTTGTTTATACGACGTTTCGTATGAAACTTTATTTTAATTAGTTATCCCTCTAGTATTACCCAGTTGATTGGATTATTTTCCCACTTTATTGGTGCTTGTAACCAGAGTGGAAAGTTAAGGTCAACCGCAGATAAAATTGGAAAAAGATGTTTCAGGATCCATATCAGATCAGTGAACAGGTGGGAATTAACTACAAGGGCGTTGTACTAATTCAATTAATCGGGATATCAGATATAATGGCTCCTACATTTATTTTCGTAAAAACAGTTGCGATTCGCTGACTTGATTTGGGCACGGCCATTGGACGAAACCAGGAATCTTTAGCGTTGGCCCCCTTCATAATCGAACGCCAATGCAAAATAACCTTCGGTGGAGTTTGTTTTACTGCGAAATGTAAACTGCCATATGCCACCACATTTTTTTTTATCATCTTCAAAGACCTTTGAAAGCAAAAATGTCAGTGACATGCAACGAAAACTGGATATTAAGAATTCATTCGACACTCGAATTGCTCGGTTACTAGTCATTTGAAGAGAATTTTTCAAACCTCGCATTAAGCACTTTTTTAAAAGATTGAAAATGATTTGATTAGGGTTTTTCGTCGGTGATGGGGGCCATTCAAAAATTAAGGCACACCTAGGGGGTGGGTGGGTTGTTTGTTTTTTGTGACAATTGTGACCAAGGGGTGGGGGTGGTTCGGTAATGTGA